>PISW01005575.1:0-107166 GCA_004023785.1 Mungos mungo | reverse complement strand
CAGCACTGCTTCCACCCTGCTCTTTATTTGTAGCTGGGATTTCTGGTTTTTATACTTTTAGACTGCCCTTTGTTTTTTATTGTTTTTTATTTTGTTTTGTGTTTTTTTTTCTTTTGGTTTTCCTGTTTGTTTGATTTGTCGGTGACTTTGCGTGCTTTTATTACCTGTTTGTCTGTCTGTCTGTTTTCCTTTCCAGGGCTACCTCAAGAAACAAGCCAAAGTAGACATGGTGTAGAGTCCCAAATATCACTACCAGTAGTGAAATAAAATAACCAAAGGCACAAGACAGACCAAGGGACACCATTAAAAGAACACTTCCTGAATGGAAAGGCCCTGGACAGTCAATGAGCCTCAACGACATAGAGTCAATATTAGAACTCGCAGGATAAAAAGCTTTTAAAACTGACAAGAGGCTGCTGCTGCCTGTGCCCAGCAGCCTCAGCCCCAATTGCAGGGGCCGGGGGGAACAGGGAGAGGCATGACCCGGGGCCATAGGTGGACTGGTCTTTACAGCACAGTGGCTGCTAGACGATGGAAAGTTTTTGCATGCAGCCCTTCCAGCGTGTCCTTCCCTTCCTGGCTCCCTGAGGTCCACTGTGGGGTCCTCCCATGACCCAGTGGGGAGGAGCTGGGCAGGTGTTCCCCTCCCTGTCCCCTGATGAACACCTCAAGCCAGGGAGGGGACTCTGGTGACCTCTTTGCCCAGCCACCACTCCCTTCACCCTTTCTTCTCTGTCATGGTGAAACTTGGACCATGGAGGATTCTGGGGATGCCCTCGGGAGCTGACACCAATGGGTAGATGGAAGTGGTTCCAAAAAGCAGACAGCAGCTACAATCAGAAAGAAGCTAACCCTCTGATGCTGGGAAGGCTCCTGTGGTTGCTTCTGACCATCCTTCTACTTGTAAAGAAAACTCCAAAGCCATTTGGAAGAAGAAAAGCAAAGCTGGAGGCATCACGATTCTGGACTTCAAGGTCTATTACAAAGTTGTAGTCATCTAGGCAGCAAAAAAACAGAGAGATCAATGGAACAGAATAGAGAACCCAGAAATAAACCCACAACTACATGGTCAACTCATCTTCAACAAAGCAAAAAAGACTATCCGATGGAAAAATGGCATCTCTTTAACAACATGCAGAAGAACAAAACTGGACCGGATAAATTCAAAATGGATGAACGACTGAAATGTGAGACAGGAAACCCTCAAAACCCTTGAGGAGCACACAGGCAGCAACCTCTTTGACCTCTACAGTAGCAAATTCTTACTACACATATCTCCAGAGGCAACAGAAACAAAAGCAAACATGAACTATTGGGACTTCATCAGGACAGAAAGCTTCTACACAGAGAAAAAAACAATCAACAAAACTAAAAGGCAGCCTATGGCATGGGAGAAGATATTTGTAAATGACATATGGGATAAAGAGGTACTATCCAAAATCTATAAAGATTTTTCAAACTCAACATCCAAAAAAACTAATAATCCACTGAGGAAATGGGCAGAAGACATAAATAGACATTTTTCCAAAGAAGACATTCAGATAGCTTACAGACACATAAAAAGATGTTCAATATCCCTCATCATCAAAAAAATACAAATCAAAACCATGAGGAGATACCTCCTCACACCTGTCAGATGGCTAAAGTTAACCATACTGGAAAGTACAGATGTAGGAGAGGTTGTGGAAGAAAAGAAACCCTCTTACACTGTTGGTAAGAATGCAAACTGGTACAGCCACTCTGAAAAACAGTATAGAGTTTCCTCAGGAAGTTAAAAATGAAACTACCCAATGATCCAGCAATTGCACTACTAGATATTTACCCAAAGAATACAAAAATACAGATTCAGAAGGCCATATGCATCCCAATATTTATAGCATTGTTATCAACAATAGCCAAACTGTGGGAAGAGCCCAAATGTCTATCGACTGATGAATAGATAAAGATGTGGTATATATACACAACAATGGAATATTACGCATCCACCAAAAAGAGTGAAATCCTGCCATTTGCAAAGATGTGGACAGAGCTAGAATGTACTATGCTAAGTGAAATAAGTCAGAGAAGGGCAAATATCATATGAGTTCACTCATATGTGGTATTTGGGGGAAAAAAAGAGAGGGAAGCAAACCACAAGAGATTCTAACTATAGAGAATAAAATGCGAGTTAAAGGAGGGAGGGAGGCTGGGGATGGGCTAGATGGGGGATGGACATTAAGGTGGGCACTTGTTAGGATAATCCATGAGTGATATATGTAAATAATGAATCACTAAATTCTATTGCTGAAACCATCATTACACTATATGTTAACTAACTAGAATTTAAATTAAAATGTGGAAGAAAAAAAATTAAACTGACAAGAGACAGAAAGCTAGCCAAAATGACAAAATGGAAGAACTCTCCTCTAAAGAAATTCCAGGAAGAAGTCACAGCTACAGAATTGCTCAAAACAGATATAAGCAACATAACAGACCAAGAATTGAGAACAATAGTCAAAAAATTCACTGCTGGGCTTGAAAAAGGCATGGAAGACACCAGAGAAGCTATTGCTACAAAGACTATGGACCTTAAAAATCGTTGTGATGAATTAAAAATGCTATAAATGAGGTGCATAATAAAATAGGAGCAGCCACTGCACAGATTGAAGAGGCAGAGAGGAGAAGAGGTGAATTAGAAGACACAGGTATAGAAAAAGGGGAAGGCGAGAAAAAGAGATAAATTGATCCAGGAGCATGAAAAGAGAATTTGAGAACTGAGTGAGGTAATCAAATGGAACAATATCCCTATCATAGGAATTTCAGAGGAAGAAGATAAAGGGGGGCTGAAGGGGTACTTGAACAAATTATTGCTGAGAACTTCCCCAATTTGGGGAAGGAAAACAAACATTGAAATCCAAGAGGCACAGAGAACTCCCCTCAGACATAACTTGAGTCAATCTTCTGCATGACATATCATAGTGAAACTGGAAAAGTATAATGATAAAGAGAGAATTCTGAAAACAGCTAGGGATACAAGGGCCCTATATACAAAGGAAGACGTATAAGAGTGGTTACAGACTTATCTAATGAAACTTGGTAGGCCAGGAAGGAATGGCAGGAAATCTTCAATGTGAAGAACAGAAAAAAATATGCAGCCAAGAATCCTCTATCCAGCAAGCCTGTCATTTAGAAAAGGAGATAAAGGTTTTCTCAAACAAAAAAGTAACAAAGACAGGTTAAGTAAAGAAAACAACATGCAGCCCCTACCAAAATAACATCAGGATTTTCACAGAGCCAGAGCATATCAGCTCGAAGGTTACTATTCAAAATCTATAAAGAACTTATCAAACTCAACACCCCCAAAAAACAAATAATTCAGTGAAGAAATTGGCAAAAGACATGAATAGACACATTTCCAAGACATCTTTTCATGTGGTTAACAGAAACTTTTCATGTGGCTTACAGACACATGAAATGATCCTCAGCATCACTCATCATCAGGGAAATACAAATCAAAACCACACTGAGATACCACTTCACACTGGTCAGAGTGGCTAAAATAAGCAAAGCAGGAGACTATAGATGCTGGTGGACAAACAGTCACCTTCCTACACTGCTGGTGGGATTGTAAACTGGTACAGTCGCTCTGGAAAACAGTGTGGAGGTTCCTCAAAAAATTAACAGTAGAACTCCCCTATGACCCAGCAATAGCACTGCTAAGAATTTACCAAGGGATACAGTAGTGCTGATGCATAGGAGCACATGTACCCAAATGTTCATAGCAGCACTTTCAACAATAGCCAAATCATGGAAAGAGCCGAAATATCCACCAACTGATGAATGGATCAAAAAGATGTGGTTTATTTTTACAATGAAATACTACATGGCAATGAGAAATAATGAAATCTGGCCATTCATAGCAACTTGGATGGAACTCGAGGGAGTCATGCTAAGCAAAATAAGCCAGGAAGAGAAGAACAGATACCATATGTTTTCACTCGTAAGTGTAACAGAAGAAACTTAACAGAGGACCATGGGGGAGGGAAAGGGGAAAAAATAGTTGGGGAGAGGGAGGGAGGCAAACCATGAGAGACTCATGAATACTGAGAACAACTTGAGGGATGATGCAGAGGAAGAGGGAAAGGAGTGGTGATGGGCATGGAAGAGGGCACTTGTTGGGATGAGCACTGCGTGTTATATGGAAACCAACCTGACAGTAAACTGTAAAAGAAAAAAATAAAATGTTGAGCCAAAGAAACAAACAAGTATATTGAAAGATTAATAAAAAAAAATTGGAAAACTCTCTTTCCTTGATTTCAAATGTTACTGCAAAGTGAAAATAATCAACACACTGTGGTAATGGCATAATGGCATAAGGACAGATATATTCATCAATGGATTAAAAGTGAGAATCAAAATAAATCCTTACATTTATGGCCAACTGATATTTGACAACATCCCAAGACAATTCAATGAGGGAATATATTCTCTCCTACAAATGGTTAGTACAACTATCTACACACATGAAAAATAAAAAGAGAGAAAGAAAGAAAGAAGAAGGAAAAAAGAGACAGAAAAGAGAAACATTTGGATCTCTGTCTCACACAATATGTAAAAATGAAACTGGAACACAGAATTAAATCTAGGAGGTAAACATATAAAACTCTTAGTAGAAATCGTAAGAATGAAGTTTCACAGCCTTGAGTTGACAGTAGTTTTTTAGATAGATTAAGAAAAACATAGGGAAAAAAAAGTCTAAATATATCACTGGACTTCTTCAAAGTTAAAGACATGTGTATCAAAGATACCATGAAGGAAATTAAAAAAAAAACAGAGAATAGGAGAAAATATTTGCAAATCATATGTCTGATAAGGGACTTACATTCAAAATATATAAAGAATACTTATAATTCAACAGTAGAAAGATTGTTGGAAAATAGAAAATAATTTGAACAGACATTTCTCCATAGATGTATAAATGGTCAGTTAGCAAATGTAAGGATGCTCAACAGCATTAATTGAGAAATCCAAAGAAAAATTATAATGAGATATGCTTCACACTTACTAAAATAGTAACAAACTAAAAACAGCACCAAACACTGGCAAAAACATGGAGAAATTATAAGCTTCATGCACTTGTGGTGGGATTGTCAAATGGTTTAACCACTTGAAAAGCACTTTTAGAGTTCCTAAAAATGTTAAACATATGTCTCAGCAATTTAACTTTTAGGTATTATCTCAATTGCAAACATATGCCTACCCAACCATTATATGTAAATATCAATAGTGGCATAACAGCAAAAAATGGAAACAGCCCAAATATCCCTTATCCAAGGAATAGAAAGAATTGTGGTATTTCTAGAGAATAGAGTATTTCTTAGCTATTAAGAAAAGAGTGAAGCACTGATTCATGCTACAACCTAGATGAACTTTGAAAGCATTGTCCTAAGCAAAGAAGACAGATAAATAAAAAGAAAAGAAAATCACATATTATCTAATTCCATTTTAGGAAAATGTTTAGATTAGGGAAATGTCCAGATTAGGAAATGTGAGACAAAAAGGAGACCATTGGTTGCTAAAGGGCTAGAGGCTGTGGGAATAGAGTGTGACTGCTTCATGGGTATGAGATTTCCTGTGGGGACCGTGAAAATGTTTTTAAATTGTAGTGATGGTCCTATAACCCTCAAGACACTAAAAAAAACTGTACAATAAAAGAGAGACAATTTTATATATGAACTAGTTTTCAGTAAATCTATTACTAAAAATGAATGCAAAGGGGTCCATAATAATTTACGTCTTCTATTTATAAATGATAGCTAAATAATTCCATATGTTATAAAATTCTTTACAACAAAATGAAAAATTTTATTAAGAGAGAGAAAGAATTAACTATTAGAATTTAAATACAATGCTCTGAAGTAAACACAGTTCTTTAATCACAAGTCAAAGAAAGATGAATTTATCAAAGAAATGATCCCTTGCAGCTTCAACTGTCAACATGTCAGCTCACTTCCTACTCTCGATTACATTTTTGCTGGGAGCCACATCAGCCTTGCTGGATGACACAGTCACAGAGAGGAAACAGCAGACATTTGTACAGCTCCTGCCATGAAGCAAAACTGGTATCTCCTTCTACCACTAGCTCATATTGGGAATGGGGCTGCTGTTATTGATTAGGCCTCGCAATGTTCCAAATCAGACCAATATCGCCCACACAGACACCTCATGAGAAGAAGCATATTCCCACCTCCACAAAGGAGAATTTAGACAAAACACTGCAGATGTTTGTTGAAAAGCTCTTCTAATGAGCCTTAAAGACCCAAGACATAGATAATAAAGGGGTTACAAACACAAGACTTACTATTAACTCTGGCCCAGAGAAAAAGAGCCTAACTTAGAGATAAGAAACAGATAAGAGCCAGACATAAGTTACTGCCCATACCTTTGCTAATTGGTGCCACAAATACCTTCCCTTACACTGATATCCGTTATGAGGACGGGTAAGAGTAGTTAAAACTTAAACTCAAAACTCAAGTACCAAGGCCAGCACATCTAGGGCCCCTGTGGTGCTTACACCTTCAACATCAAATAACAAGGTTTACACAAGCAACTTACTAACCAGCACAAATACCTTCTTCCTTTTGTGAGCCAGACAGAATGACTCCTAGCCTACCTATGCCTGAATCTTAGTATTATTGATATAAACAAATGTGTTTGTTATTTGCTTCTCATTGAGAACATCCTGCTATCTTCTTAGTTGTAAGATTTACTACCGGGTTAAGCAAATGTGTATGCTTTTTCTAAGAATATCCTGTTATACTATTATTTGTAAAAATTAACTACCACACTGAAATTAGAATAGTTCTGCAAAAATGCCTCTGTAAAACCTGTTTCTGTACACTTTTCAAAGCATCTTATCACTGAGATTTATTTGTAGTAAAAATGCCACTTTCTGTTGTCATGTTAATGCCTGATCTATAAATAAAGACACAAAACCCGACAAGGCAGAGATGCCTGCCTGGTGGTCAGAAAGAAACTCGAGGCTCTCTCACTCCCTTTCGCCGACACCGTCCTTTCAGGGACCCCTGGACCCGCTAGAGCTGGACTCAAGCACATTTTGACACCATAGATGCCAATGGAAACGTGGGCCAGAATTCTCCTAAGTATCACAGAATATGCCCAAGTGTAGAAATAAATATTAAGCACAAAATACACATATCTGTGAAAATATCACGCCTTTGACCATGACCAAATATATATGTGCTGTTGTCACTCTATGCCCTCAAATAACCCAGCGTATAGGCTGGAAACGCCCTCAAATAATGAAAACAAGATGTTGTAGTTAACTCAAAGAGTTTACTAGTAAAGAATCTTACACAGTGGTGGTTTACTTGAAAGCATACTAGATTTCAAGTTTGAATAGTTTGTATTAAAATCCAGCTGTACCACCCACACAAACAAAAATGATTCCATATATTGTGTTTGCCTTAACTGCCTTGCATCTTTCTTTCCCTATTTTTTTTTTTAAAGAAAACACTTCACACTAAGTATTGCTGTGAAGTATAAATGAAAACCAAATGCTGAGGGAACCTAATATATGGTAGGTAATCCATAAACAGTTGCAATATCTGATTAATTTATTTCAGAGAGTGTATAATAAAAAAATCATATATAAGTAAAACGACGGAATTTAATTTGTACATTATAATCATTTAGAACGGATTTTTTATATTTTTAAAAATATCAAAGGATTATTCTTAGAAATACTTGTTAGTATATTCTTCATGCCTAAAAGAAAGTTGTTTATGTAATGAAAGAAAACTTAGGTATTGTTTCCTTGTTGGGCATTTCTAAAAAGGCAGAAGCTCTAATATATGAAGCATTATGTGGAATCTTACCATTAGGATAACGAATGGAGATTTTTGAAGTCTAGCATGTAACATCCAAACTTCCGTACTTTTAGAGGCCCACCAGGCACAATGAAATACAATATTAAGAACGTAACTTTTAAACACTGAAGGAGACACGATTCAGTATAGCAGTTTGGCAAGACTGCCAGTAAAAAGCAGCACAGCAAATATAGCCCATAAATAAGAATATATATCTCAGAAGGATTAAAACATATTATTATATTTGTTGGCACATTTTTGTTGTAATAAAAGTTAAAAAGGTTACTTTATCTAAAATAGTTCCCTGTGGGAGAAAAAAAAATGAAACAGAAATGATTCTTTCCCTTCCAGCTCAACAGAAAAAGTCACATAAATCAAAATGTCATCAGTGAACTGGTAGTACTGTAATACACAGCCCACCACAGTCTTCACAGCGTCTTAAATAAGTATCACAGAGGCAAAGAGATGAAATAAAACCCCATGAGGGGCTATTCGAGTCCTCCCACCATAAATGAACAAATGCCCAAAATGCTGCCCTTTGGGGTCCTGTCTCTATAGGTTGAATGAAATCACTGAAGGTAGAAGTCCATCAAACTGGACGCTCTATCTCATGGCCATTGGAGTACAACATGCCAGACAGAAGATGTCATATCATGCAGTATGAGAAATTAATAGAGAATTCACTTTTTTTCTAAAAATCTAATTCCTTCCCCAGATGCCCGTGGGTGTACATTACTGTTTTTACTACAAGTTATTTCCAAGGAATGTCTACAGATAAACATCTAAGTGTAAGGTCAAATACAAAAATCTAAGTGTATGTGTTTAAAAGAATGAGAAACAATTTAAAAAGGAAAATAACGTCTCTAGGTAGCACTGTTTCTTTTAGTTCCTTATTAGATAATTTTCTTTTATTTTAACCACAACTCTGTGCATGATTTGGCAAAGAAGGGCTATATAATATAGAATTAATATAGACGATGGATCAGGAAGATAAATTTACTCCAAAAAGTATATACGTTGAAAAGATTTGGAGATTTCATCTTAAATAGTTTTAAGAAAAATTCACAACTAACGAATTCTCTAAGCTTTGATTTTCTGCAGGGGTAAATATACACATTAATATCTTGATAGATACATACATAGATAAACAGACGGGTGGGTGGGTGGATGGATGGATGGATGGATAGATAGATAGACAGATAGAAAGAAAGATACAATAACATCATTTCATTTTTTTCAGAGTGATTTTGCAATGCACTTGTCATGCATCACAGTTAAAATCAGCCCAGTGAGAATTTGAGGTCTCAACTGCATTTACTTTCTCCTGCAACTGATTTTGTGCTCGATTAAATTTATGAAAAACACCTTTCATTTTGTGTTCTCAGTTAGAATATGGAAGTTAAAAAACAGAACTCTTGCTATGTGTAAATAATGTAAGACATGCAGAAAAAGCACAATTTACTAACTTGAATTCCCATTAGATTATAAACAGTATTGATGAAATTTGCCACGATTTGGTCTGGATTTTATTCTATCAAAATGTGATGTATTGTAAGAAACATTTCTTAAGAATTGGCCAAGAGTTTTCCGGGATATCTATTTGTTGAAAATCCTTTGATGTTCAATCAATTGAAAAGCAAAATGCTTCTAAGAGCTCTTGCCCCACCAGCTTCAATTTAGGGAAGTCCACGATTTGGTAATATAATTGGCTAGACATTTTTAAAAGGACACATGGGAACATTATATTTTAAAAATATAAGAAAATTACTTATTTCTCCCAGGAGTTTTGAGTTTAAATGATTCTTCAATACTAAACTAATGTTCAGTGGAGTGCAGATACAACTTAGTGGTCCAACCTCAAATGTAGAGATATTTTTCATTTACCCAGGCCAGTGAGTCTCAAGAAAATGAGAAACTCTGTAGTAAAATTATAGGAGGCACAGGTTATTTTTGTTATCAATGAGAATAAATTAATAGGAAGATAAAGCCTTTCAATCAGAAAGTAACTACAAGGAAAACTAAGAATGAATATGGAAAATATCAATATCATTTTATATTAGACTAGACTTCAAATATAAACAAATATTCCATTTTTTATGCATTTAAGACAGAATCAGACATAAAGTTATATTAAATGGGGATTTGAGGTAATTGGAATTGCATTCCATAAAAAGAGACTGTACATTATAGCTTGGATTCTGTTTATGGTTTAATTTTAAAAACCTTATCTTGGCCGGCTCAAGATATTTTCCTACATATCATTAGAAAAGTTTTCAATTTAGTTAGGGAAATACTGATAATCAAAACACCTATTCATGGAAGCTTTAAACACAGGACAGCTATTTCATATGATTTAATTTGGTAAGGTTCACTACTCTAATAAAAATGCTGTAATATTCAAATTCAATTTTGGTTGAATGAAGGAGATTTAAGTTTTCTGATTTGAAAAGTTCTTCAATTATATGATCTTCATATCAGAAAAATATATATACTTATAAAAAAAGAAATGAGAATTCTTATTCTCCTAGATTTATTTTATTAATAAATGTGTGTGTGTGTGTGTGTGTGTGTGTGTGCACATGTGTGTGTGTTTATAAAACTAGGGTAGGGCTAGATCTCAAAGAATCAATCAAAGTAATTTTATTACTCCTCCTACAAAATTAGATTTCAGAGATTTTTCTTTATGCCTGCAGTAATTTTCAAAGATATTTATGACTACATTTTTACAAACATTAGATTTGGGGGAGTATATTTACTTATTTATTTAGAGAGTGGTCATGCATGTAAGTGGAAAAGGGAGAGGCTAGAGAGAACCCCAAGCAGGCTTTGCTCCCAGTGTGGAGCCCAGGATCAGGCTCCAACTCAAGACCAGATGATTATGACCTGAGACAAAGAGTTCAGTGCTCAACCGACTAAGACATCCAGGTGCCCCAGAATTTGGAGGAATCTAATCTGGGCACTCTTTCTGTGAGCATATTTTCCCACTGCTATCACTTAAACTGCAGATTGGCCTGGGCGGTAATTTGAATGATTAAAATAGGTTATGCTGACTTGATATTTATTATCTTAATTGCTCACAACCAGCACAGAGGATGAAATGCCAATAGTAGGCCTAGGCAGCTTCCAGACAATATTTTGGAAAGGATGCTTACCAGCTTCAAGACTTCAGGCAAGTTATTTAAACTAACATGAAAAAGTAGATAGGTGTGATAAATAAGAGATGGTGCTAAGACTATATTATTATTAACAGCTTTTACAGTATGTTAGACAAGAGAAAACAGCAGTTTTACATTTTATAGTTAATAGAGATTTATGCTTACAGTTCTTAGAAGAGAGGTCTTTAACCAACAATTTCATAGGAATTGCCTTTAAGTGTATATTTGTCAGCCTCCAAAGCAGAGAGAAATGCTACTATTCTTGGAAAAAAACCCAAGTAAATATGGATCCTTTGTGTAAAGGTTGTTTGGGTCTTAATGATGTAATAATCTTGCCAGTCTTACACCCCACTTCTTTCTTAAACTTCTATAATTTCATTCTTCATTGAAGTGTTAATGCTACTCATGAGATCTTTTTCCTCCTGCTGTTGCTACACTTATTCTGATAACAGATTTCCCAGTATATGTGCCTCCATATTTTACTGTTCCTGTTTTTTTTTTTCAAACAAATATATCTGATTTTGAGAATACTGACCTTATTGTTTAAAGCCTGCGCACTCGCGCGTGCACACACACACGCACACACTGAGCAATCTTATTATGGCCTTTGATTATGATATTTCTTGTCCTAAGATTGCTATTTTTTCAAAAATCATATTAAATAATGCTAATGTTACTGATCGGAAGCACTAACATTATTTAACAACTCAAGTTGAGATTTGTTTTTTGTCTATAATTGAGCAATGAGAACTAGGATTGCTGTCCCCTCTCCCTTGCTCACTTAAACAACTAGAAAACAGGACAAACTATATGAAACACACAATGGAATTGTTAAAAAATTTTTTTGAACTGATGAAACCAAGTATTAGAAAGAATGCAGCTACTCTAGAGGACATTTGGCAGTTTCTTAATGTTTAAAAGTTAAAGTCATACAATGCACCAATTCCATTCCTAGGTATTTACCCCAAAGTAAATGAAACAGGTTCATAAATCTTTTACTCGAATTATCATACTTGACTTATTCAAAACGCACACTTTTTTCTTTCAGTTTTATAGACATATAATTGATATAAAGTACTATGTAAGTTTAAGATGTAATACATAGTAACCTAACATATGTATACATATATACATACACATGTATATAATAATTACCACAGAAAGTTTAGTTAACTTGCATTTAGGCAATAAACACAGTAAGTTTCATTACCTTATGTAATATACACCATGACTATAATTAATACCACTGTAAAATATATTTGAAAGGGCTAAGCAAGTAGACCTTAAGGTTTCTGATTACAAGAAAAAAAATTTTATGTAACTATATGAGGTAAGAGAGGAATAGTAAGAAACTATTTTTATTTATTTGTTCACTTAAATTTAGGGAATATCTTATATATGGTAATATTCAATTTAAAGAAACTCATCCTGACAAATACATTGATATAACTGATGACTATACAGTATTACTAGAGTTGTTAAATAACAAATGGAATCTACTAGTTCATATATGAAGAATTGACATTATCAAAGACAAAAATGAAATGCTTTATCACAAATCAATAAATTATTATAATGTGTAAATATATAACTATAAAAAAGATCACTGTACTAGTCTAGCAAAACCAACTTTTTCTGTTTATATCTTCATTGTCAATACTAAATCTTATTTAGTTTTACTTTGCATATATTTTGGTGATATAAAGTTATATTAAAGTTAAACTAACATGTGCATAAATTTTAGTGTTTTTATAAATTGCCTAAGGCATAGCATTTCACTAAAGCATAGTATTATTTGTGAGCACATGACATCATACATTTTACATAACTTAAATAAACATGTAACCTGTAACAAAAATAGAAGCACGATTAACAAAATGATGGTGTTTGTACTGATTAGCATGAACACTTTGAGGATAAAGGATGTGGAATTAAGCTTTCTAATCTCCAGTATTCTAAGGGATTATCACTTGTTTCTTTTTTAAGAGTCATTAATTGGGCATTAAGTTAGAAATGGGTGTCGTTAAACGATTCTAGTTACCAATGTTTAAAAACCTATTTACTAATGAATTTTGTTTTTTCTTATGTTTTGATTTTAATCTGGGATGCTCTTGCAATTTGTGGTATGCAAAGAAACACAAGAGCTTACATTCTTTGCATCTAATGAACTACTCTTAATTATAATACATGCCATCAGCAATTTTTTTCTTCAAAATCCAAGAAAATATATTGGCATATAACAGATATTTATAAATGAATGGATATGCTGGTATGATGCTGAATATATGGTCATTTTCCTCCTCATCTGAAACCATGCTATAGGAGATTCTCAGAGATACACACAGAAGTTCCTGTCCCAAAATGAATTCTCTATTTAACTGGAGACTATTTAACTGGAGAGATTCTATCCCTTACATTTTTATCTCCTAAGTTTTCAGTTTTCCTCAGTTTTTCTCCTGATGTATTTTTTTAGCTCCAGGAACCCATCTAGAATACTTTATTTCTTTCAGTTGTTATATCTCCATAGCATCTCTTGTCTGAGTATTTATCAGATTTTCCTTCTTTTGGGTGACCTTAGAAATTTTGAGGAATATTGGTAAGGTATCTTTGTAGAATGCCCCTCTAATGAAATTCATTGATTAGTATTGTGTTTTCTAGAGAAAGATAGAAGAGCTACCTTAACATTTTTTATCATGTAATATCATACAATGTATGTCCTAAATTATGTTTACATAATTTGCCACTGTGCACGTTGATCTTGATCATGTGGTTGAGATAATAGTGTTTATTGGTTTTGGTCACTATAAAGTTGTTAAGGTTGTTCTTTTTTTTTTTAAGAAATGGTTTGTTTTCCATCAACATTATTTCTATTTTTTTTTCTTTGTGGAAGAACAGCTTAAGACCACTCACTGGTTGTTCCTGCCCACTCAGTGACCTGAGCAGTGGGAGCTGCAGACCAGTCTTCATTGGCGGGCTGAGCACTCCAGTCTTCAATAGGGAACTTCTGAGAGGACGTACCTGCACAACTTCAGACCAGTCTGTGACCTCAGGGTGCGTAGCAGTGAACTCAGGAGCTGGAGGAGTCCACTAACCCTGAACTTCCTCCTTGCATCATAGCTTTTCAGCTGCAGCCTGCCTGGTAGATCTGGTAGATCAGGTGTCACCTCTCATGGGTCTTCCCAGGAAACAGTGCCACACATACACAGAACTTCCCAAGGCAGCAACCACTCCATCAGACCCGCTGAGTCATTGCAAGGGATAGCAATGTCCACATAGCACAGAGGAGAGTCTGTGTCACATAGAGCAATAGTAGGCACTGTGAGAGGCTGGTGGTCAGCCCTGGGATCAGTCACCACCAGAAGTCTTGGCTTCTGGAAGACTGCCGGGATCTGGCTGAAGAAGGTTTTGGGAGTGAAACAGCCAGCAATAGGTGTGGCTTCAGGGGTAGCAACAAACTTCAGCACAGCTCGCTGGCCAGTATTCCTAGATGACAGGACACTGACATGAGCAGGGTTTTCAACAGCAACAGTGGTACGAGCTGCCAACAAAAGCTTCTCCCAGGTTCTCTTCAGATTTATGATGTAGGTACCATCACTTTTTCTTTTGTAGATGTACTGTTCCTTTGGAAGTCAAGATTGGTGCCACCTAAGTGGGTTCCTACTGCAAGGGATTTGAAAACATCCTCCTTCTTCATTTGCAGGACACCAAGGGCTCCAGACACTGTGAAAGTTTCCCTTAAAGTTACTGTAGGAAGACAGAGCTAGGCTGTAAGGACACCTTCCTGAGTAGCACAGAAAGGCAAGACTGTTTTTTCTTCTCCTTTCAATACTGTGATTTTGCTATTGGGTCACTATGTGCAGCCCATATTTACTGAGTGGGAGTTAGTCTCTCCTTCCTTGAAGATAGTGGGTCTATATAAGTGTGGAATTTTTCGATATGGGGTTTATCTCTTTTCTCCAGTCATTTAATTAATACTTTATGTTAGTATGGACTCAGAGATGCTGAGTTATATAACTTTGAGTTGTAATTCAGTGGTGATTTATTTTTTTGGTTGTTGAAAATGTTCCAGTTTTGGCCATCAAAGTTTAGTTAGCTCCTGTGTCCCTTTAACATATCGTAACCCATGTGTTTTTATTGTTCTTGTTGCTATTTGTTATTGTTTGTTTTTGAGCACTTCCTTACTTTCTGGCAACATCAGATGCTCCACACTCCTCTTGTGTCTTTCCTGCCCCAAATCATAGGACTAGCCACTTTCCAATGAGCTTAGTTCTTTATACTGGAGAAACAAATCAGAAACAAAGACCTGGGCCTTCAATGTGTTCACTGCAGACAGAGTGTCACTGCTTACTGGTCTTCCCAGTTGCCAAAGGGTATGTAAGTGGGTACTCTACCATGTCCAGAAACATATTTTTAATATGTAGACATTTGTATTGATATTAAACTACATATGAGTTCATCCTTGACAGCGTATAATATTTTACACATATTTGAGTTCAGAGAGTTGTTAATAAAATCCTTTTATGATTAAAGGATTTGCCAAATCATGCATGCAAAATGTGCTAATTGGATTAGCAAAAGATCAATATGCAAAAACACTCCAGGGGCGCCTGGGTGGCTCAGTTGGTTAAGCAGCCGACTTCGGCTCAGGTCATGATCTCACAGTTCATGGGTTTGAGCCTCGCATCAGGCTCTGTGCTGACAACTCAGAGCCTGGAGCCTGTCTTCAGATTCTGTGTCTCCCTCTTTCTCTGCCCCTCCCCCCACTCACGCTCTGTTTCTGTCTCAATCATAAATAAAAACATAAAGAAATTTAAAAAACATACTCGTAAATTCTGCAACTATCAATTTAAAACTCTTATTCTTAAAAGTAGCTGAAAGGTCCAAAACTACATTCTTCCACTGTGTAAATTATACTGCATATTGTTCCTTCTGGCACTGAGTTTTCAAAACCTCATAGACTAACATTTTTAGGCAAAGCAACAATAAAAGTATGTGTCCATGTAGGGGAGGTAAAGACTAGGGTCAGTTTCAGTGTTAGTAATCTGGCAAGGCATTGATATTAAAGATTCATAGTCTAAAAATAAAATATTTTATAAACTGTAAACCTGCAACACATGATTTTTACACCTACTTACTAGAAAACTGAGGAAAGCACATATTAATTTTGAATAAGGTAATATGAAAACAGGAATGCATTTTTGCTAAGTACCAAAAAAACCCCAAAGTTCTACTACAATTCCGAAAGATTTTATAGAACAGAGACCTAACGCTCAATTAAAGAGAGGGTAAGAAATAAACTTACTAAATTAGCAATTATTCAGAAGAAATTAAATACCCAATTGGGGGAGAGGTGGCATGTGTAAGAAAAAGGAAAATCCTTAGATAACACTGATAACACCAACCTTTTGTCATCATCTACTGCATTTGACAGAAAATAATCTTTTAAAAATTTTACCTGTGACACTTTTATTCAGCTTAATTATTCTGTGCACAGTGCAGTGTACATTAATTTCCCCTCCATATTTTGTCAAACGCTGTCACCACCTTCTGATCATGTCAAATATCTCACACACTCCACTCCAGTACACCCACAGCTAAGAAAAGCATCTGTCATTAATGTCAGAATTTCCTAATATCAAAAGCTACAGGCTTCTAACTATAAAACAGTTGAGTGCATAGTCTGTGGAGCACACAGCACAACTTAGTTCAGGGGCATTTTGGCAACTCAAGCTAAGCAAGCGTAGGGACTTCTGAAAAATAAGTGCTGGGGTGCTTGGTGGCTCAGGCGGTTACGCCTTTGATTTCTGCTCAGGTCACGATCGCAGTTTGTGGGCTCGAGCCCTGCATCCAGCCTGAGAGACTGGAGCCTGCTTTGGATTCTGTGTGTGTGTCTCTCTCTTTCCCTCCCCTGCTCACACTCTGTCTGTCTCTTTCTCTCTCAAAAATAAACATTTAAGAAATATAAAAAAAAAGAAAGAAAAGAAAAGAAAAAGAAGCCTTTAAGAAGGCTTGTCATTTTAGGGCTAAAGTTTAATAGAATGTTTAAAGTATGGGTTCAAAGTTTCCCAAACAAAATTCTGGAATTTCTGATTCGTTTTCCCATAAAATAATTTGAACCCATCTGTAACAAACTTTTGGCATCCAATGTGAAGTCTCCACCGGTTTTGAGCAAAGTGTACATGGGTTCCAAGAGGGACTGATCAAGGAAGGAGAGGCTCAGATATTTACCAGCAGACACTTTCTCTCCCTCTTCTTCTTTCTCTTTTTTAAAATGTTTATTTATTTTAGAGAAAAAAAAATAGAAAGCAAGTGGGGAGGGGCAGAGAGAGAGGGAGAGAGAGAATCCCAAGCAGGATCCACACTGTCAGTGGAGAACCTGTCACGGGGCTCATTCCTATGAACCGTGAGATCATAACTTAAGCCAAAACCAAGAATCGGATGCTTAACTGCCTGAGCCACCCAGGCCCCCTTGCCTCCCTCTTCTTGATGGGAGCGTCCAGAGAACCACTGTGGAAGCTTCATCAAAAACTGCCTTGAAGTGTGAGAGCCAGGCACTTCCGTTTTTCTAGAGCCCAGAAGCCCTCAGCCTTGGCTAAGCCTTATGGGCAGTGACGGGAATGATCTTCTCTTACAGTGTCTCAGTTATGTCTTTTTCATCTATGTGATCAAAGTTCCCTGGAGTGGATAAGGGTGTTGACTCAATAGTTTCGCACTTCCGGATACCACTTTGCGGAGACTGCCAAATGGTTTAAGAGTCAAAGGAAAAGAACAAACTAAGAATGTGTCTGTTTGTGGATAAGACAGAAGGTATAAACTGTCTTAATCTTCTTATCTAGTTGTGTTCCATCAAGATTCATCTATTTTCCATCTCCCATAACATTGGCAAAAATAGTTATAAAGGACAAAAGGGAAATATTCCCCAGGAAAGGTGTTGGTTGTGTGACTGGTCAGTAGGCAAGTTTTACTTATACACCCATCCCCCACCATGACAGACCTGATGGCCTGCACTGGGGCTTCAGGTGTTGAGAAAGAAAGCAGTGGGTTTGGCAAGTCCAAGCCCAAGCTTCTCATTTATATAAACTAGTCAGGCCAGATATTTAGGGACTAGCTCATCCCTACATAATACTGTATTTTTGAGAGTGAAGTCTGGAATACCAGACTTAAAATCCTTTATAGGTATCTGACATTGGAGGTTGATTTTGTATCTCTGTGGTACAGTTCCCTTATCTATCAAAGAGGCAGAGCATAGTATGGTTGTGAGTATAAAGTAAGATTATATACCTGAGGTGCTAAACTAAAAACAATGCCTTGATTTCAAATAAGTGTTCAATGGATATAACTGACTACAAATTTGGCATTACTACAACATGTCTATTCCACTCCCTTTTGGCCTGATACATATTATTATTGATCTTCTCTTGGAAATTAGTAGCAATAACCCCTGGCAGAACAAAACAAAGGCAAAAATAAAGCAAAACAAACAAAAATAGTTACTTTACTTAAACGGAAGTAGTTTGCCAGGAATGGCTAGCAAACCCTGCAGTGACGGATGAAAGACTAGTCCACACTTTGCTAAGAAAGAGAGGAGAAGGCATGGGGGTCAAGACCCCGTTTCCCTGACTCCTATTCTCATTTATTGCAGTGTCAGGCCAATCACAAATCTCAGTTTGTTGTGGACAGAGGGCATATTACATTTCAGGTGAGCAAAAACAAAGGGTGCATGACTTAATGGTGAACAAGCACCAGAGACTAATCAAATCAGAGACGTAGGGCAAGGGTCTCTGCGTCCTATTGTTTAGGTAAACATTGTATACAATATATAGATAATGGAGTTCCCCAAGGACTGCAGAAACACCTGAGGGGGCCGCCCCCCTGGGCATTCCCCTATCTGGGCAATCAAGCAGGCTTTCCCAGAGACCCTGGCTCCTCCCACGCTTCACTGCAGCCCACCAGAAATCTCAGTGTTGGCATTTTAGCTAGCCAAGCATTGTGTATAATCTCCTCATCCTCAGCAATGACACCAATAGTAGTTAATCCATTTGTAGTTACTAGTACCTTATATAGAATACAGAAGCCTTTCTGTATTCTTTCTTCAAGGAAGGGCAGTGACATCCAAGGCACCATTGCCAGGATTTACAATGGAACCCTAGCTCTTGGGGGAAACTCCAGGTAAGAACATCAGAGCCTAGACTGGGATTCAGTTTTCAGGCATAAATAGCTAATACAACATTTCTCAGTCAGTGACTGATTTTTTCATGAGATTATATTCACCTATCCCTGGAACATGGTTCTTTGATTAAATAATAAGATGAATAAATAATTTACAGTTTATTTTGCCTGAAAAGAGATTATTTCTATCAGACGCAGTTTAGATTTTGGAGAATGGTAAGACTTTATGTAGAGATTTAAAAATAATAGTCGTTGTACACTAAGCTAGCATAGCAATTACACAAGGCCTGACCTCTTTAGAGGCTAAATAAATGTCTCACAGAATTGATAACCAATCCATGTGTAAGATTAAAGATATCAGAGAGTGAAAAAATATTCTAATCAAGCCACTCCAAATCAGTCCAGAGGGTGAATAATGACATTTCTTATCATTATTAATGCTATTTTAAAAGTGCACTTAACATGATAAATTATTTTTCATATATAAAACCAATCAGGGTCAGACCATTTGCCCTGTTTGAGGAGCGTATTAACATACTATTACTGAAACAACTAATGTTCTAAGTATCCAGTGGTATATTAAATTGCCTGTAACCTCTACATATTAAAAAAAAAAGTTTAAATTTCTTCTACTTAAACTATATATAAATTTATTATTTATAAAATACAACCTAAATTTTAGCCTGATTTTCTTCATACCTTTTAATTTTTAAAATTCTTGATAGTAAAAAGAATCTACTAAAATATGAGTGCATCAGTGTGACCTCTCAGAGTCCCAGATTAAGGCAAACTATGACATAAATCATTTTTCCTTTTAATGTTTGATGAATTTTTAGTTAATCGGCACCACTCTCCTTCCTAATAGGACCAAAATATATTATTATGATTATCTTAAAGCCTAATTTTTTATATGATTCCACACATTTCATTATGGCCTTTAGCATAAGTGGTCAGAATTGGTCTTTTAGTTGTATCCATAGTATCAGAACTAATATAAAATCCTCCAAGATTTTATTCTATTCTGTTATACCATTCTGACACAACAGAATTTTTTAAGCCTGGATATTATTTTTTAACAATTTTTTTTAACATTTATTCATTCTTGAGAGACAGAGAAATACAGAGCATGAGCAGAGGAGCAAAGAGAGAGGGAGACACATTATCCGAAGCAGGGTCCAGGCTCTGAGCTGTCAGCACAGAACTTGGCATGGGGCTTGAACTCACTGACCGTGAGATCATGACCTGAGCTGAAGTCAGATGCTTAACTGACTGAGCCACCCAGGTGCCCCAGGCCTGGAGATTATTAATAATTTTCTTAAAATACACCAAGTTCTAGTGTCTAGCATACCAATGGCTTTACAGGTAACAGAAGACCAGAAAGTTTTCTCTCTCCAGGATAGTTTGTCTCTTGCTTTTTCTTGATTTACAGCACCAGTAAGAATTTTACCATTATAAACTGAGTATATCATATTATTTAAATTGTGTATGTTATTACCCAGAGGGATATGGGCAAGTATGTGGTAATCTAAAACAATTAGTTTAGATGCTAAAGTAAATTATAGAAATAACAGAAAAAAGACTTGTGTGCAACTTCGGTGCTTTAAAGAGAAAATAGTCAAGTGGGAGGTGTGGGAGGATTCAAAAGTTCCTCCTCTGATTTATTCCCATTTTTGTTTGCATCTTAAGCATATTTAGGAACTATTTAGTGATATGTACCCTATAAATCAAAGGTCTTCAACTACTTCTGTTTACAGAATTAAGTAAATTGCCTAGAGAAATTAAAGGAAAATTTTCTGATTAAGAAGCCATTTTTAATTATAGCTCTCTAGGTCATCCAGTTAACTGGATATTACTAAAGGGTAGGATAAATGATTAAAAAAGTATTAGATTTGAAATGAGAATCTCTAAAAAATATAGTCTCATATGCAATTTGTAATCCTGGTTTTCTCATGTGAGAAACAGGTGTAATATGTCAGCCAAGTGAGTGTAACTATATGAGTTGCATCACAAATTCATAAACACATGGCAGGGCTTATGACACGAAGTCATGTGTAACCAGCTATATCAAAAAATCTAAGATTTTCTTTGTGAAAGGATACAAAGATTTTAAAAAAATTCTTTGGCACTAAGAGCCAGCCCTTAGCCTAGATCCTTTTTTTAAAATGTTTTATTCATTATTGAGACAGAGAGAAACAGAACATGAGCAGGGGGAGGGTCAGAGAGAGGGAGACACAGAATCCAAAGCAGGCTTCAGGCTCTGAACTGTCAGCACAGAGCCAGATGCGGGGCTTGAACTCAGGAACCTTGAGATCGTGACCTGAGCCAAACAGTTGGCCGCTTACTGAGCCACCCAGGCAGCCCCTTAGCCTAGATCCTTAAATTCCTAGAACACAAAAGCAACCATTTAGGGACGCTTGGGTGCCCCAGTTAAGCATCTGACTTCAGTTCAGGTCATGAGCTCACATCAGCTGCTGGGTTGAAGCCCCGCCTAGGGCTCTGTGCTGATGGCTCAGAGCCTGGAACCTGCTTCAAATTCTGTGTCTCCCTTGCTCTCTGCCTCTCCCCCACTCATGCTCATGCGTGAGCACTCTCTCTCTCTCTCTCTCTCTCTCTCAAAAACTGAACATTAAAAAAAATTTTAAAGCAATCACTTAATTTTGTAAATAATATACTGATTTAGAAAAGTAGACATTCTAATCGGAGAGTTGGAAATCTCCAGGTGGGTACAGCACTGACGCTCTTGGTAATGCCAAAGAGGAAGGAGTCCTATACAATGGATGGTCTTGTGCCATTTAGATGGACTTCCAGACTGGTTACTTCTAAATAAATGCCTGAGCCTTAGTTAAAGTAACCTAAATAAATTAGTGTGAGATACAATCTTGATTACTAGAGTTTAATTAGGTGTTTTTGTTCTGTGAAGGACCAAAAAAAAAAAAAAAAAGCGAGAAACCAAAAACGAGGTTAAAAAGAAACACTGGATAAAGTAATGTGTTGGAAAAAAAAATATCTGAAGACAGAGTATAATTATTTTTGTATAAATGGAAATTGCTGCCTCCTGATTTACATAACTTTCTGAATGTCAATGCCATACTGTTTACTTACTGTAATATATGTTTAAATATGTTTCAAAATCAGGAAGGATGCCTCTAGGTTTTTTTTTCTTTCTCATTTTTATTTTTAAAATGCATTTTATATGTATTATGTTATAGTTTCATGTAAATTTTAAATATTCAAAAAAGGAAATAATACATATGTCACATAAGCTCCAAAATATATCTATGGATCACAATTTACATCTATTATTGCATTCTTCCCTGTAGGAGAATCTCTCCTCTCTTTACACACACACACACATACACACACACTTCTCACCAAAAAATTAGAAGACTCACTTTCTACATATAATAGAACAAGCTGCTTTTTGTTCATTGCTAAATATAAAGATTTTGCAATACCTTTAGAATAGTCTTCATGACAATGGAAATATTTAATTATGTATTAAGAGTATATCACAATTGTCTAAGTTGTGTTTATTGGGTTGGTAGTTTCAAAAAATCTCAATTATAAACAACGCTGTAATTTCCGTTCCTCTGAATCATACAGAACGTAATCCTCTTGTCCTCTCTTCCAAATATTCTGGCCTCTGCCCTCTCATCCCTATCAGTCTCCTTTAGGCTGTAGTCCTTCTTGCTTGATTCACCATCTTGGAAAATCTCTTTTACCTCCCTGTCTCCTCCATTATATTATTCATCAGGCAATCAATTATATTTTGAAAAATCAAGTACATGGTTATGCCACTTCCCCCCTAGTGTTTTTCATACAATGATACTGACTCATGGTAAAAAGTTTATCCTCATCATGTTTTATGATAGCCACCTCTTCAGCTTTATCTCAAGCAATTTTTTCTCATTGTACGTGACATTACTTTATTTATCACAATGATGTATTACATTCTCTCATAACTTAAATACATTAACCCTTCTTTGTCTTTCCGCTGGGATCTTCCACCATGCCCTCTACATACAGACAGACCTAGACCAGCTTGGCTAATTTCTTCCTTTGCTTTTCAACTTAAAATTCACTCTCTCACTACCTACACCATTTTAAATCCATTCTCCTCGCACTGACATAGCACACTGTCTTTTCTCCACTCATTTCAAATCATTTAATATTTGCATTAATTTGTTGATGCTAAGCTTCATGAACTTACCGTTTCTTTATAACTATCACAGTGCCTAGAACATTATTTATGCTCAAGTAATATTTTAAAAATTGACTTGAAGACTGTAGGGAGCCGCTGAAGGCTTTAAGCAATACAGAGACATAGCAAGTAGGTTGGATATAAGAGGTGCACACTGACTCTTCATTCTCACATCTACTATGCTTCTTTTTAATACAGACTCCAGAAAATATAAACTCTGTTTCATTCTAACTCTTCAGTTAGCATTCTGAATGCAAATAAGATCCTAGTAATTAAATGCATTCATGAAATATTTAAAAAGGAGAACAAAAGATAATTTTTTGCTGCTTTAAAATTTCCTCCCAAGAAGCAAAACTATAGGCATATGAGTTTCTCCTGGCAACTTTGGTGGGCAAGACTATTCTCCATATTTCCATACCTAGTTTCCTTCCTCATGGACAAAGGGAAAGTGTGGGGGCGGAGCAAGAGAAGCCGTCCATTCCATTTTCCTATTGTTGATGTGTAGCTATGGCAGGGTTTTTTTTTTTTGGTCTTGAATTTACTAGTTACAAGAGTAACTTAAGTACCATTTCTTAGAGACTCAAAGACTGTGTAAGCAACTATATTCTTACATTTATAATATTTTCCTAAAATACTAAGAGTATTTGCTCTTTTCCAATCTCAGTTTTGAATGTCAGAGCACTGGAGCCAGAAAAGGCGGCAGACACTTGAAGAAGGAAATCAGCTCGACTATTTGAATGGCTTACCACTGAAGGCAGTTATTATCTGGTGACTATTGGAAAATGGAACACTACTAGAACATGGCATGTGATGACAAAATACTTAAATTTTATTCTGGGGTCATCTGGAATAAAGTGTCAATTAAGATAACTCTTTGAAAGACCAAATGTCAAATGCCTGCTGCAATAAAACATATTAATGGAGAAAATTGTGCATGGGCTGTCTCCTTCTCCCTTCGTGAAAAATATTAAAGAAAGAAAATGGCAAGTGAAAGATTTTAAACTAGTGGCTCAAACCACAGAGAAACTGGAGAGTGTCAACCATCCAAAATAATGACTTATTTCTTATAATTTTAGGGCTGTTTTCATAAAATATCAGATTCAAGGTCTGATAATGTGGGTTGCTAAAATACCATATAAAATTAATTTATATTCTTGCCATAGCTAATTATTTAAAATTAGGAAATTTATGGAATAAAGTAGGACTGTGGGAATTGAAATGAGAAATTGTGGATGAATTTGGATGACTGTGATTATATGATAAACTTGTCCAATGGTCTAATTTTGGCTTATTTAAAAACCATGTAGGGACTAATCCTAGGCATGTTACCTTGCAAGGGACACCAATGGACCTCAGGATGCACCCCAGCCATCGCAATTGCCACCGCAGCTGTAAGTGGACTCAGATCTCAATGTACCCTCAGACAGTGCAAAGTCCTGCCTGGGATGAGAAGCCTCGCATGCCACAAATACTGTAGCCTCACTCTAACTGTATATCATAGAAATCTAGGCAACTGTAGAAATTGTTTTTGTTTGTTAGAACCATAATAAAAAAAAAAACCCACATACATTTAAACACAGCCAAACTTAAATACAGCCCAATACACCTGACCAAAGATTCTGGACCCTACAGACTGAGCTGAGCATCTTCTGGAGGTTCTGAAGTTTGCTGAGGGGACTGACTGAAATCTGGACTCACTGGGGTTTCAAGACCAGATATTCTTTCCATCTTACAATATGGATGGAATAAAATGGATGAATAAATGGAAAATTTCAAGTAGATTATCATATAAGATCTGCTTCCCTTCATCTTAGCTACATCTCACAGAAGAGCCTTACCACTTACTCAAGATGGTGAAAAATAAACTGGAGAGAACACCAACATCCTTAAAAAAGGCTTGTATTGGCTACACTCCCAGCCTGTGAAAGACACCAGAGGACAGATGGAACCCCAAAGCAGGAAAAGCTAAAAGGGAGCACAAAATCAATAGATACCTCACTAATCAGCAAGGCTGATTAGTTACCGGAATTGTTTGATATGTAATATTTCTGGTTACTTGCTCATGAGGTTCCAGGGTAAAATACACTTCCAATTCCTATTTAATGTGTGTGTGTGTGTGTGTGTGTGTGTGTGTGTGTGTGTGTGTATGAAAGAAATAACTCTTAAATTAGTGTATAAGGTACAGAAATAAGCCACTATAATAGATAAAGTAAAAACCCCTCCCTTAGACAGGAATGGATTAGTTCACAGACCAAGAGGATGAAAAGACCTAGGTTTTATGACACTGCCACAGGATATATTGTATTTTCTTTCTAATTTATGCCAAAGATACCCAAGACCAGTTCTGAGGATACAATATATAGGGAAACAGACATGCCGAGATGTTTGTGCAGTTACTGTTCCTTGGCTCTCAGTCATCATAAACCCCTTAGAGGCACAGAACGCTGCTGCCATTTCATAGGTCAGAATGAAAGACTGAGGAGGTCATGTGATAAATGGAATGTTGGACAATTTCCATCTCATAGTAAACCCAGTACATCCATGGAGTCATCCTATGGTTATTTCATCAGCTCCTGAAGCGTACAGAGGCAGATCAGGACGTCTCAAAATCATATCTGTGTTCCCCTATTTAAAACAGTTTTTAAAACAAAACTGAGGTTTGTATATACATATTTATTGCATTGACACTTGCACCAATGATACAAAAGCAGTAGTCTGCTGACACTTTAATTAAAATCAAGATTATAGACAGATGCATATTTAGATATAAACATAGTTAGCAATAGATATAGATAGATACAATGTTTAATATTACTCAACCATAAAAAGGATGAGATATTGCCATTTACAACAAAATGGATGGACCTAGAAGGCATTATGTTAAGTGAAATAAGTCAGAAAAAGAAAGGCAAATATGATTCTCCTGATATGTGAAATCTAAAAAACAAAACAAATGAAAAAACAAACAGAAAACAGAATCAGACCAACAAACACAGAGAACAAACTGATGAGTAGCTGGGGAGGGGGTGGGGGGACTAGGGAGATGGTCAGAATGGGTGAAAGGCAGTGGGACATAGAGGCTTCCTGTTAATGGAATTAATAAGTTATGGACATAAAGTCACAATAAACCGAATATACTCAATTATGTTGTAACAGTATTGTATGGTGACAGTTGATGACTACAGTTTTGCTGAGCACAGCATCAATCACTATGTTGTACACCTGGAACTAATGTAACATTGTGTGTCAATTACACTCAAAATTTATTATAATTTTCACATAAAAGAAAGATTGATAGAGTCTTTATAGTGGTAAAGACTCAGTCTCTTAACAGGTATCCTTGCAAATAAACAGTTTCTCTTTTCAAAAACAAATAACTGAAAGCCTTTGTTGCCAGTGATAAAATTCTAGTTTTCAAGTTGAAAATTACAATTTTAGAAAGTTTTTATCTGTTACCATGAGCTTGACAGTTTCCCAATACTTAAAGACTTTTCAAATAAGGTTTGTCATGGTATTTATGAATGAGATTTTTGATATTACATAATAAACTGTGTCAAAATTTGAACGGTCTGCAGAATACCATGAATCAATATTACCAAGTGATCAATGAATGATGTTACAAAGTCATGCAGACATAAAAGATCCATTCAAAGTGCAAATGGGCTTATGTAATAGAGTTTGAAATTTATTGATAAGGTTTCAAATTCTGCATTGCAACTGACCTTTAAGAAACTACCACTTTTCAAGTTTTCTTGTAATATCAAAGAAGAATAGCCATTATTATCTGAAATGCTATTAAAGTGTGCTTCTCATTTCTAACACTTTTCTTTGTAAGACCAAGTACTCTTCAGGTACTTTAACTCAAAAAACATACAACAATTGATTATAAGGATTCAACTTTGTTGTATTAATCCAGACATTAAAGTGGCTTACAAAATTATAAAACATTTGCATTTTTCTCACTTTTTTTGGAAAATATAGCAACACTTTCATAAAATTATATATGACAAATTGTCCTCTATGGTTTATTATTGTTATTTTAAAGTGAATCAATAAATACATATTCAGCAAACTTCTCATTATAATATTGGACGCAGTATTTATCTATAGATTTTACTCATATAAGCAAAAGCTTTTTGAGGTTTTCAATAATTTTTCAGAGAATAAAGTGACCCTGATACCAAAAATTTTGAGAACTATTCAACTAAAGAAACTAAGAAACTAAAATTCCTGACAAGCATGGCGTCGCAATATGGCAGACAGATCAGCCATCCACTATCCATACATAGGACTTCTTTGTGAAAATCCCAGAAACAAGGAATAATGCTGAAGCAACCCCTTGGACCACAAAAACTCAGAGAAAGAAAACTGCATTAGAAGGAAAAGAGAAGCAGTTTCACCTTGAACACATTCCTCCTGCCCAGGATGGCAGAGCACTGCTCTATCTCCCTGTGCTTATGGTTTCTACAATGGAGGGAGAACCTGAAGTAGACTTCCAGTATCCCCAGCATTAGGGGAACTTCCTGTGAGGCCCACGTAGGTCTTGCCTCACAGGGGTCACCAGGAGAATCAGAGGGTGCAGACTACAGGACATAAGATAGGGATACAGAAAGAGGTGGAGCTCACAACAACCAACATGCAGATCTTGGCAGACCACGGCCCATCCAGTGGTTCTCCCCATTTGCAGAGCAAAGCTAGTGACCCCATCTGGCCAAGAGGCATGATTGGCAATTCTGCCCAGTTGCATAGCTAGTCAATGGGCTGTTCCAGCTAAGGAACAAGTCCTATCGTCTGCCTGGACAGGGAGCCCATCAACGATCTTGTAGGAGCCCATCCTACAAACCTACGTGGGCAGAGCACCAAGATAGAAACACCACCCACTCATGGATCATAATCTCTGGCCCCACCTCACTAGTGATCCAGATCACTGAGTGACCTCCAATTAACTTGGGCAGTCATAGAGACCAGTCTACTATACCACCTAGGCACAGAGCACAGCTGAAGGCCCTGCCTGATTGCTGAACACAACCTGCATGTGGACTGACCTAAGCAAGAAGCCCACTGAGTGGCTTCACCCAATCACAGAGCATAACCTGTTGCCTTACCCGACCAAGAAACCTGAACAGTAACTTTGCCCAGCATCAGACCATAGCCTCCAGCCCCACCCAACGGCCAGGAAGAGCTGTCAGCCACACCTGACCAGGCTGCCTGGCCAGTGACCTCTCCAACAAATGCACCCAGCCTGTGGCCCTGCCTAACTTTGAGGTGTCCTATGGCGCCATCTGAACACAGAGTACAGCCCAAGAACCCACCTGATCATAACGCCCTGCCTTCAGTCCTATAAATGTGGATTCTAGCCAGCAGCACCATCCATTTAGGGAGCACAGCCTGACTTTCAAGTTTCCAAAAGTCAAAGACAAAATTTTGAGGCACCAAGAGAAAAGAGACTTGTCACATACAAGTGAGTCCACCTAAGCTGATCAGTGGGTTTCTCAACAGAAACCTAACAGGCCAAGAGAAAGTGGAATGACATATTCAAATACTGGGAGAAACCTGCCCACCAAGAATACTGACCTGACAAAGTTGTCCTTCATAAGTGAAAGGGAGATAAATCCTTGCTCAAACAAAAAAGCTTAGAGAATTCATCACCACTAACCTGCCTTGCAAGAAATGCTAAGGGAGTTCTTCAACCTGAAAGGAAACTAAATAACCATGTATTAACCTATGAATATCTCAAGTTCTGGGACAAAGGCGCATTATATAATCAAAGTAAGATCCTCTAATATTGTAATGATGATACATAAATCACTTTCAACTCCAGTTTAAAAGTTAAAGGACAAATGTATTAAGAATACCTATAACTACAATAATTTGTTACTAGATTCACCATATAATACATATGTAAATTGTAACATCAATAACCTAAAATGTGAGTGGGGAGAGGTATGCAGATTTTGTATGCAGAGGTAAAGTTGTTATCAGCGTAAAATAGGACATTGTAACTGTAAGAGATTTTATGTAAACTTCATGTTATCTTCAAAGAAAAACCTGTAGTAGATACACAAAGGATTAAGATAAAAGAATCAAAGCATACAGCCACAGCAGTTCACATCACAAAGTAAGACAGAAAGAGAAGGAAAAGAGGAACTAAAGATCTCCTAGTCAGAAAGCCATTAACTAAATGGCAATATGAAGTCTTTATCAATAATTTTCTTAAGTATAAATGGATTGTATTTCCAAACAAAAGACGTAGACTGGCTAAATAAAAAATACAAGATCCTACAATATGCTGTCTATGAAAATCTCACTTTAGCTTTAAGAACACATAGGCTGAAAAAGAAAGGATGAAAAAGATATTCCAAGAAAATGGTAACCAGAAGAATCCATCAGAAAATACAGACTTTAAGTTAGAAATGGTGACAAGAGGGTGCCTGGCTCAGTTAAATACTGAACTTTAGCTCAAGTCATGATCTCATGGTTTGTGAGTTTGAGCCTCACATTGGCTCTGTGCTGCCCACACAGAGCCCACTCCAGATCCTCTGTCCCCCTCTCTTTGCCCCTTCCCCACTTTTGCTCTCTTTCCCAAAAATAAACATTAAAAAATTTTAAAAGGAAAAAAATGAAATGGTCACATGAGACAAAGAAAATATCATATAATGGTAACAAGGTCAATTCATCAATATATAATAATAATTATTACTTAGGCATCCATTACTGGCACACCTACATATGCAAAGCAAATACTAAACAAACTAGAAGGAGAAAAAAACAGCAGTTCAGTAGGGGACTTAATATCCCACTCTCAACAACAGATAAATCATCTGAGTAGAAAATTAATAATAAAAGAGAAGATTTCAAAAACATTATAGAGGAAATGGACCTAACAGATACATAGATCAAGATATAGATTAGATGTAGATACGGATGTGTGGACATGGATATGATAAACAGAACATTCCATCCAGCACCAGAATATATTCTCCTTAAATATGTAAGAGACATTCTCCAGGATAGATTAGATCTCAGGCCATGCAACAAGTCCTAACAAACCAAAGGCATTTGAGATGCTATCAAATATCTTTTTTAACCACAATACCAAGAGAAAAACTGAAAAATTCACAATCCTGGGGAAATTAAACAACATTCTCTTAAATTAACAATGGATCAAGGAATGGGGTACCCAGGTGACTCAGTCGGTTAAGTGTCCTGCTTCAGCTCAGGTCATGATCTCAAGGCTTGTGGGTTCCAGCCCCATGTCAAGCTCTGTGCTGACAGCTCAGAGCCTAGAACCTGCTTCAGATTCTGTGTGTGTGTGTGTGTGTGTCTCTCTCTCCCTTCCCCTGCTCGCACTCTGTCTCAAGCCTTCTCAAAAATAAACAGTAAAAATAAATAAAAACAAAAACAAAATAGATCAAGGAAGGAGTCAAAAATGGAAAGAAATATCTTGAGACAAACAAAAATGGAAACACAAAATGCCAAAATATATGGAATGTAGCAAAAGCAGTTCTAAGAGGAAAGTTATAGCTATAAAAAGGCCTATTTTAAGAAAAAAGATCTCAAATACACAACCTAATATTACATCTCAAGGAGCTTGAATGAGAACAAAGCACAAAATTAGCAAAAGGAAAATAAAAATAAAGATTATGGCAGAAATAAGTGGAATAGAAACTAGAAAAATATTTGAAAACATTAATGGAACTATCTTTTACACAAAGATAAGATTAATAAACCTTAAGATGAATTAAGGAAAAAATTAAGCATTGTAATTCAATTCAAGGCAGTGAGAACTCATGGTCTTTTTTTTTTTTTTTTTTTTTCAATTTCTAGAACTAAGCTGGCTCCTAGAGCTATAGTCCCCTAAGTAGAGACTATGTCTTTTTTGAGGAAAGACCTTGTTTTATAGTTATATTTGTATTCCATGAACCTTTCAAGAGTTCTATATTTTCCAGATGGCTATAAACTTGGAATAGATAAATAGCTATTCCTTTTGGAGTTAGTAGATACTAGCGCTGAGCTTACAATGACCCTGAGAAACTCAACTTCCCACTGAGGTTCAAGAGTGAGAATGAAGACTTAAGGAGGTCTGCTGGTTACCAGAGGGGAGAGGATTAGGGGATGGATGAAATAGGGGGTGGGGATTAAAGAGTACACTTACCATGATGAAAAATAAATAAGTTAAAAAATTATTTTCCATCTTGAATTTTTGAACTCACTTCTAAATAATTTGTATTGCTTTCAAATGTATATAACTAAATGTAAGCAATTTTACTTCACTAACATTTTCACATAAGTAGAAATCATACTTAAATTATAAAACATGATAATTTTCAAATAGTCAGTGGTTTTAATGAATAATAATTTGAAAAAACCTCAGGAATATGCTTTCATTAAAAACGTGAAAAATTCAATTCTCTTATTTAGTAAACAATGCGCTTCTTAAATTCAAAATTTAGAAAGTTTCAAAAGTCCGTAATAATTGCAAAGTATCTTAGGCACTGAGAAACCTTAGTTCTTGTGGAAGTAACTATTATTATAATGCTGCTACATAACAATAAAAACAACTGTTTCTTGCTTATGCATCTGAAGTCAGCTGGGATCAGTAAAAGACTCTGATCCTCTTATCTGGATTGAATGGTTAATGAGTGATCTGTACTGGCTTTTTCTCAGACCAATATGGCAGCTCCCCTCAATTTATATTTCACCCTCCATTAGATTCTCATAGTGTCTTAATCAGCTTTCTCCAGAGAAACAGAACTTACTCTGCGTGTGTGTGTGTGTGTGTGTGTGTGTGTGTGTGTGTGTGTAAACTGAAGAACCAAGAAAGCCTGTGTTCCATTCAAGTCCAAAAGCAGTCCACGACAGATAGAAGAACCAATGTTGCAAATGAAGTTCAAAGGCAATCTGGTAGAGAATTCTCCCTTGCATGGAGACAACTGTTTTTTCAGTTCTATTTAGGCCTTTAACTGATTGGATGAAGCCTGTTTGCATTATGGAGAATAATCTTCTTTACTAAAAGTCCATTGATTTAGATGTTAATGTCATCCAAAAACACCCTCATAGAAAGACTCTAATGTTTGACAAGATATCTGGATACTAGGTGGCCCAGACTAGTTGATATATACAATTACCCATCACACATGGGAACAGCAGAGACACAAAAACACAAGAGAAAACAGGCACAATTTCTTGGAGCATAGGCTCAGAATAGACGTAACACCATTTCTGCAACAATCTATGGGATTAAGACACAAGGCCAGTTTAAGGAATGGGGAATGAAACACCAACTCTTCAGGGTGATAGACTGCAGAGTCATATGTCAAGGTATATCACAGAAAAGTGATAAACAATTGAGGTCATTAATGCAATCAGCCTAAACACTTTTAAAATCTTTGGTATGATTTTATTTTAACAAATGCATCTTCATTCCCTGATTTAATCATATGCTTAGATGAATAATTCAGAATGCTTTCTTACAAGTAAGTCCAGATAAGATTTGTGAGATTTGAACTTTAAAAGCATCTATTCTTGCTTGAAAAATGGTTAACAACCGTATTATATAGCATACCAGATTTGCAAGTTAGAATTTTTAACCACTGTAGCAAAAAAAAAAAAGAGCCAGATGTTTAGTCATCTACCAGCAATTTTGTGACCTGTAGAATATGTAGTGTGAGCAGACTGAGCATTTATACACTTTATGTTCTGATTTACAGTTGGATCTCCAATGCTTAACGATTACACAATTTAAATAAGGAGCATTTAAATGTCATGTTTTTGTCCTGAAGTGATGTTCTTCTTTTTTTTTCTTCCTTCATGGATCATTCAGTCGAAGGAAAGGGTTACAAATTTCTACATGAATGATGCCAAGGGAAGCTTAAAAAATTTAAAGATAAAAATAATTTCATACAAATATCGGCAAGAATTTTTTATGTTAAGATAAATCTTAGTAATCATTTTATTTTTCAAACATTCGCTAGGCCATGGATAATGTCAACGTAAGAACAAAGAAAAATTATATATAAAGAGATTTTCGGATGATCTCTGAACATAAAAAAATGTGATTAAAGTAGCTAGAAAAATAGTTACTTATAAACCATGTATTTTTCATTTTTCTTCTCCCTGCTGGAAATGTTAATCTGATTTGATGTTTTAAGATTTAATTATGCATGAGGAGTATTTCTGTCAGGCTTATTTGAAAAAGGATTTATTTTTCTTTAATTTTTTCATGTTAATTTTTGAGAGAGAGAGAGAGAGAGAGAGAGAGAGAGAGAGAGAGAGAGAGAGAGAGAGAGAGACTGAGTGGGGGAGGGGCAGAGAGAGGGAGACACAAAATCTAAAACAGTCTCCAGGCTCTGAGCTGTCAGCACAGAGCCCCCACGCAGGGCTGGAACTCACAAACGGTGAGATCATGACCTGTGCAGAAGTCAAACACTCAACCGACTGAACCACTTACCACCCAGGTGCCCCGAAAAATGCTTAATTTTCTATGTTTTTTACAGTTTCCTATTTTCAGATTTAAAATTTATTCTTCCTACTGGTAAGAAACATAAATTCTTTTCTAAGTTTGAATAAGTTATACATACAAACAGCAAGATGTAAAGAAAGGTAGTATGTAAATAAATTACACTTATAAACAGCCGGAGCTTACCAAATATTTGGTATCACAATGTGGCTTTAAATACTGATTAAGGGGCTAATGATACTCTCAAAGATAACTAACTAAAGCCCAGTAGAGCAATTCTCTATTATACATGGATATATTTTTATCATATGACATTATCTTATTTTAATCAGTGTTCATGCTACCATTTTCAGGACAAACTCATACTTCTTTATGTTTCTGGAGTCACATAAAGAAAAGACCTGTTGGTAGCCTAGTTTAATTCATGATACCTGCAAGTATCATGAAAGCAAACAAATGATTTTTGAAACATAACTCAAAGTTGCAAGTAGTTGCAAAGATTTATATACAGGCAAGAACAGCTTCCGTGACATATAACTTTTCCCCAGTCAGCCTCCTCCTAGCAAATTCTAAAGTAGGCAAATAGATCATATCAGAATATATAAGAATAAACTTTAAAATTAATCTTCATCATCAGGTCAAAGATCCTTTTCTTTAGGGCAAAAGATTCTAGATATCATTTCTTTGTGGGATTTTGCCATCTTTTAAACAAGTAGAATACTAATTAATCCATAAATGTTCCAAATAAATCAGAGGCATCTAACTTTCAGGCAACTATGTATCACTCTGAAACGTCTCAGACCTTTATATAAAACACTGCAGACTACATAAATCCTATGCACCAGAGAGAGAAACTATCTCAACCCTGCAATATAATTAAGAACTGGATTCCAATAACCAAAAAATATATATGTATTTCCAAATGTATCCCAATAGATTCCATCTCTTGAAATGGGTAAGGGACATTATAGAATCTGGGAAAAGATAATCTTCAACATAAAGGCTAAATGAGAGACTAATATAAGCTAAGGAGGAGTTAAATTAGAAAAATGTAAATCTTGAAGCAGTGTTGCACTGGTTTTAGTTAGAAAAACCTAGATAGCAAAATTGTCTCTGACATTACTACATGGTTTTGAAGACTGAAAAACTTTCAAGCATTTAAAATTTCCTCCTGCCAAGAAGAATACTGAAGATTCAGTGAGAAATTTGGGTAATTTAATGATAACATATGGATTATCTGGCAGCGAGTAATTTCTCAATACATGGTTACTGGTATCTTTCATACTCTAATCTTGATTGAAACAGGCAATAAGTCTGTCTTTTCCAGCATTGTACCTCCCGACTCTAGGACAATTCCTGTAACAAATCATGTGTACAATAAATATTGGTGGATGGGTTAATAAATACATCTAGCAAGCACAAACACTGGAAAAGAACAGCTGAGAATATAAAATGCCACATTTTTCAGTACAGTTCAATTAGTTAGAAAGACTTTAACTTATAAGAAGTAAGACTAGTTTTAAAAAATAAGACATATTGAACAGAAATATATTATCCCATTTATCTTTGATCATTTATTACATTAAGGTAATAAGGACTAATGCAGTTGCATGAATTTACAGGAAAAACACATGGGACATGACATTCCGACAGAAATAGAAAACATTCAGATAGAATCATAAAGAAAATACTGTGTAATAACTGAAAATATTTTTAAACTATGATTCTCAGGAACTTAAAATCTTATCCTTGCCCAATTTGGATTTTATTTTGTTTATACTTTAAAAAATATGATCATTTCTTAAATGGTCATTTCACCTCTAGTTATCACATAACTATATCCCATATTCTCCTATTTCTTCTTATATGAATTCCCTAGGTCTAGGGATGCCTGGGTGGCTCAGTCGGTTAAGCATCCGACTTCGGCTCAGGTCATGATCTCACGGTTTGTAGGTTCGAGCCCCGCGTCAGGCTCTGTGCTGACAGCTAGCTCAGAGCCTAGACCCTGCTTCAGATTCTGTGTCTCCCTCTCTCTCTGACCCTACTCTGCTCGCACTGTCTCTGTCTCTCAAAAATAAATAGAAAACATATAAATCCCCTAGGTCTATAGTAATCACAAAAAATTCCCTATTAATGTGTTTATTCCACTGTTTTTACACATTTATCATCATTTCCGTGATATTTTCTACTCACTTTTGTATCCTTCCTTTCACTTTGGAAACTCTTAAATGATGTAATATATGGTCATCAACCTGAATACATAAATCTAGGGTTTTAAATTAAAGAAGCACTTAAAAAGTTGGTGGGAGAATTATTGTAATGGTGAATTAGAAAGTTTGAAATGACTAAAAAATCTTGAAAAGAATTTTCTCCTAGGTCTGGAGGCAAACCTCTGAGAGATAACAAGGAAATAAAAACTACTGTAACAAAATCCAGGAAAAGCCATCCATAATTTAGGTTGGATACCCTAAAAGCAAAGACAGATAGGGAGGAACTAATATGAATTATTCCTCAAAGGGATTGAAGCCCAAAATTTTAGCATTTCACTTCCCAAAACTCAATCAAGAAAAAATGGGGTTGCTAATACCACCAGCCAACTGGCAGAAGGAAGTATCTGTCCTCTCGAAGGAAATAATCTCACGCAGGCTTTAAGTTATTCCCATGACTTTTTATACACAATACTACTACTAGATAAAAATGAAAATGGAGCACACAAGAAGAAAAGTCACGATGAATTAACCCATTTGATATAAGATAGTAACCCCCCCCCAAGAAATCTAGATACTGGGGTTCTCAAATCCTAAACTTAAAATAACTATACTTAATATGTTCAAGGAAATTACATTTCAGCATAGCTTCAGAAAAATATAAAAAATACAAATGAAATTCAGAAATGTTAAATAAGATCCTGGAAATTAAGTAGTCAACAAAGGGACTTAACATGAGAAAAAAACGTTTAGGAGCATCTTAGTGAACTGGAAAATGCATCAGAAGAAAAGTATCTAGAATAGAGCATTCAGGGACAAAGTAGTGAAAATAATGAAGATAAGGTTCTAGAGATATAAAATGATAAGGTCTACCAAATACATAATTGGAGTTCACAAAAAGAAAGAAAAGAGACAGTGCAAAAACAATCTTGAAGAGAAAAGAGCAGATAATACATAATACATATCTAATAATTGTATATTATATAAAATATATAACATTAGGAAAATATTTTAAATCATATAAAATTATATTTGTATGTTATATATTTATTTAATTACATATATCTCATTAAAAAAATCAACTGACACATTCAAGGAGCCTTAAGAAAGATAAACACTTTGTCTACACACATCATGATAAAACTCCTAAAGCAAAAGTTAAAGAAAAACCTTAAAAGTACAGCACAAAGTAGATGATTTTCAAAAGTGACAAAATGAATCTCAGTACCCACTTTTCAACAGAAACAATGGTGAAATCAGACAATACAATGGTGAATTAAAGAGAGGAAAGAAAATTAACTCTGTAAATGTGCTAATAATCAAAGTAAGGTATTGTAGGTACAGTTTATGCAGCTTACAATAGTCACTCTTAAAAGATCTATAAAGTAGAAATGAAAATGAAATTGAAAATGATCTACCATGCAAATACTACCCAGTGAAAACTTGTGAAAATCTGTTATCACAGAAAAAGTAGATTTTGAGGCAAAAGCATTATAGGAGATACCATAGTACAGGGGGGCCTGGATGGCTCAGTCGGTTAAAGTCCGACCTAGGCTCATTCAGAGCCTGGAGCCTGCTTCTGATTCTGTGTCTCCCTCTCTTTCCCTCCCTGTTTGCACTCTCTCTAAAACATAAAATAAAAACGTTAAAAAAATTTTTAAAAGAGATACCACAGCATCATAAATATAAAGCATCATACATACATTATGTGTTGAAAGAATTTTATATGAATTGCTCAGGAACCAAGAAGAAAAATCAATAGGATATAAAAGATTTGAGAAACAGAACATAAAAAATTGACCTAATGCCCATTTATAGAAGATGGCACCCAACAAGATGTAAATACACATTATTTCCAAGTACAAACAGGATATTTAACAGAGCTGATCATATTCTGGGCCAGGGAACAATCGCAGCATGTTTTAAAATGTAACATATTGATTGTGTTTTCTGACCAAAAAGTAATTAAGCTACAATCAGTAACAAAAAGCTCTAGGCAAACCACGTTATATTTAGAGATTAAGCTGTAAATGGTTCTTTAAAAAAAAAATCATAATTGAAATTAGAAAACATTTTGATATAAATAAAATTTTAAATACTATCTTTAAAAGTTGTGGTTGATTTCTGCTTTGCGCCAGTCACAATTAACTTTTATGAGGAAAGTTAAACAATGAGGAAACTGGACCAAATATATTAAAAAATCGTTTTGTACATTGGACTGAAAGCAGCAAAAAGTCTGACTACTAGTGAAAAGGAAACAAAAGAGGCCTAATATCACATTTCAAGACTTTATTTTAAAGCAATTACGATCGGAGTGTAATTTTGGTATAAAGGGAGACATGTATACCCGTGGAGAGAACAGAGGGCCCAGCAGTGGGCACACAGAGATGGGGAATTAACTTTTTACAAATTTGGCAATGTCATTCATTGTGGAAATGGTATTGCTTGCAACAAACTGTGCTGAAACAATTGTGTGTCCACATACAAATAAAACTAACCAAAGCAAAACTCAGACACATGTCAAATCATGCACACAAAATATTAAGATGTAACAGATCAAAGACCTAAAGATTTGAGTTAAGACCATCAAACATCTGGAAAAAATATGAAAATAAAACCTTTGTGACTTTAGATTAGGCAGTGACTAAATAGGGCTCAAAAAGCATCAAAGAAAAAGATGATATATTTGTTCAAAATAAAATATGCGCTCTTCACAAAACCCAGCAACACCGCACCCCTCCCCCACTCACACGGGAAATGCAAGTTAGGATGCAAGTATTTATAAAACATATAATTCAGTAATGATTCATACTTGTAATATATAAAGAAGCATTAACTCAGTAATAGGATAAACTATCCAGAATAAATGAGCAGTTTTGAACAGACACCTCACCAATGAAGATACAGGAATAGCAACTAAACACACCAAAATATGCTCAATACCACTGGTCCTGAGGGAAATTCAAGTTAAAATGACCTTGAGTCACTATTAACCATCCACTAGAAGGGCTAAGATTAAAACCAGACACAAAACCAAGTGTTGGAGAAGCCACAGAACCACTGGAATTCTCTGATATTGTTCATTACAAAGTATCAGGGCAGATTAAGAAATAGCTTATTAGTGTCTTAGCAAAAAATACACCACATATTTTAGCAACTCACATGTTATCAAAAAGATATGAAAATCTATGCTCATGCTAAGATTCATGGTAGCTTTATTAATCATATTCAAAATAGAAATGTGAATCATAAAAAACCCACGGTACACATTCATATACTGTGATATTACTCTGCACTTAAAGGAGTGTACTACTTACTTACACACTTGAAAACAATACCCCAATATTGAACTTCAGCAACCTTATGCTTAGGGAAACCACCGAGACAAAAAAAAAAAAAAAAAGACTACATACCACATGTGGAAGATTCTATCTATCTATCTATCTATCTATCTATCTATCTATCTATATCAAATTCTCACAAAAACAAATCTATAGCAGTAGAAGAAAAAATAAATGGTTGTCAGAACTGAGGAAGTATAAAGAGAGAGTATAAGGCATAAAGAGACTTTTTTGGAAAGTGGAAATACTCTAATCCTGGTTTTGGCTGTGTGGTTACATGACTATATGCATTTTCAGAACACTTATAATTGATTTATGTTATTGCATGTAAATTATTCCTCAAGAAACATATTTTAAAACTATAAAAACAAACAATAACTTCTTCACATGTAGAATTTGCACAGGAAAAAATCCATGACCATAAATGGAAAGAAGACTCCAAGTCTATGAGCTAAGACTCCATTTCAATGAACAAGAACAGCAAACACACATTTAACGACAAGAAAAAAAAGACAAAGAGCAGATATAAGTGAAAGAGAAAAAATACATAATTGAGAAAATAAGAAAAGCCAAAAGTTGATTCTCTGAAAAACATTTAAGAGACACTGATGAATCCCCTAGTCAGACTGATCAAAAACTGATCTATTGAGAAGATACAATAACCACTGCTAGGAATGAAAAGAACACTCACTACTCACCTGCAGATACAATAAATTCAGAGAATGTACTTTAAAAACCATTCCAATAATTTGAAATTTATGCATAATATACAAGTCCCTGAAAAACCATATCATAAAATACAGACATGAAAAGCAATAAACATCTGAATATTGTAAGATATTCTATCTGTAATTTAAAAATGTCTAATAAGAAATGCCAGTTTCATAGTTTTCAAGAGTTCTTCTAAACATTTGAGGGACTATATTACACAAACTCAATACAAATGATGTAAAAATTCAGAATAACCTCAAGAGCAAAATCTGAAAACGACATTATTGAAAGGAAAATTACAAGTGAAGACAGCTTTTTAATTGATGCAAATTTTTTACAAAATGTTTGGAGAGAGGTGCCTGGGTGGCTCAGTGGGTTAAGTGTCCAACTCTTGATTTCAGCTCAGGTCATGATCTCATGGCGAGAGTTTGAGCCCCAGGGAGTGCAGAGCCTGCTTGAGATTCTCTTTCTCCCTCTGGCTCTCTGCCCACCCCCTGCTCGCTCACTCACTCATTCTCTTTCTCTTTCTCTCTCTCTCTCAAAATAAATAAATAAAATATTAAAAAATATTTCAAAAAACAATAAAAAGATACCTGGAGAAACTAAGCAAATGTAAAAATATATTTTTTTAATGTTTTATTTCCTTTGAAAGAGAGAGACAGCATGAGCAGGGAGGGTCAGAGAGAGAGAGGGAGAGACAGAATTGGAAGCAGGCTCGAGGCTCTGAGCTAGCTGTCAGCACACAGCCTGACGCAGGACTCGAACCCACAAACCGCGAGATCATGACCTGAGCTAAAGTCAGATGCTTAACTGACTGAGCCACCCAGGTCCCCTAAAAATATAATTTTAAAAATCAATTAAATTAGATATATTCTAGGAGTGCCAGATTAGTATAACATTTAAAAATCTTAAAAATCTATTTACTGTTTCACATCTTTAAAGTAGGGCAAAAATATGTAATTATTTCAATAGATTTAGTAAAAGTGATAAAATTCATATAGATTTTTAATAAAAAACTTTAGAAAACTAAAAACAGAATTTAAGAAGTCTTTGCCTAATAAATTTAAGGAATAAATATTGAAAATTTATCCACACTTTGATATTCAAAATGTGACAAAGATGCTTTGCCATTATTGTTTCTATTAATAATTATGCAGGAGGCAATAATCAGTAAAATAAATATTGGGGAATGAAGTAAACAAAAATATGAAATTATAAAAAGTGTGAGGACTCAGGTCTGATTCAGCCTTCCCCTATACTTAAAGGGGAAGGTGCCGGCTTCTCCGTATCATTGGCCAATGAAAGGGCTCACATTGCCCAGGGAAGGAAAGACAACTCCTGTGGCACCCAATCAGGAGAGGCTGGCTAACACCTTTGATCTTTCTAGGGGTGGGCCTAAAGATGGAGGCTAGTCACGCCCAGCCCTACGTGAAGGTCTTAGTCACGCCCTATGTGAGGTTCCTGGGCCCACTCTGTGGCTGGTCGATACCCTAAATGTTGTGATTGGCTCCCACTACTGCCAGTATTGATGGGGGGTAGGGAATAGATTACTGTGCCTGTGTCATCATTTCTTGTAACACCCCCTTCCTAAAAAAGCCCCTACGCAGCCATGTTCAGGGCTCTCTCCGCGTGGCCAGTGGGTTGGTAGAGTCTGTGAGCCCGAGCTTAAGCCCGTAATAAAGCCCTTTGTTTTTGCATGCATGACTCAGTCTCCCTGGTAGTCTTTGGTTCCTTTTGGGGCGATATTGGAAACTTGGGCATACCAAAAGAAAAATTAAAATATCCTCAAATAAAGATGATGTAATGCATAGAGTACAAAATAACATGTAGATAAACTGTTACAATTAATAAATTTTTGAGGTCAAGAAAAATAAAATATATATAATCATTACTCTGTGTATCAAAAAATGTTTTAAATGGAGGTTTTAAAAATAATATCTTTCATAAGCATTGAAATCTAACACTGGGACCTCAGGTTTCCAGTTCTGCAATATAAGTAAGGAGTTTAGAAGTTGCCACTCGTTCTAACACCAAGTAAAAAGCTGAACGTCCTGCACAATCAACAACTCTAGAATTTGTCAGATGTCGGGGGCGGTGACACAAGGCAAACCACTGCTCCCAAGACTGGAGAGACCAACGGAATCCAGAATCATGACTTACCAGAGCAGAGACTCGTGAGTGGAAACTGCTTCAGGAACCCGAACAGGGTCAGAAAACCTGAACTGTAACTGATGAATTGCTGAAGGCTTAAGTTTGGACAAGTTTGACAGTTCTAAACTCCAGGAGGATCCGGTCAAAAAATCGCAATGTTGTGAGATTTGCCCTCTGGAGCTCCACTCGGTTTCCAAAGTAAATAGAGGAGAAAAAAAAATCCCCTTCAACTTCAGCGAGGAGGTTGGGGAAAGGAACTATTTTTAAATCCAGGAGCCCACCCTGTTGTAACTAGGCCTGCCCTCAGGGGACAGTAATTAACCCACTGGCTGACCTGCTGGGGTACAACCTAGACCAACTGCTTTGGGGGAAGGGAAGAACCCCAACTCCAGCCAACACTAGCCACCTATCCCACCTAAGAGGAGAAAACAACAACAACACACAGAAACACTTGTTCACAGTCCAGAAACACAGGCTCACGAAAACACTGAATGTTTCTTCACCACCCATACCTGGCCACTGTGTTACTAAAAACATAGTAAAAGCATTTCCTTTTACCCTGTACATCATATTGACCCATCATAAAAGGAAAACAAACAAGCAAACAAGAAAACCACCATTTGAAGAGATAGAGCAAGTATCAGAACCAAATATGGTAGAAATGTTGGAATTTATAAAACTAGAATTTTAAAGCAACTGTGATTCATATGCTAAGGGCTCTAATGTATAAAGTAAGACAGCAGAAAATAGCAGAAGGCAATGTAAACAAAGATAAGGAGTAGAAATCCTCAGGAAGAACCAAAAAGAAATGCTAGAGATAAAAAAATAAAAAACAGTGTAACAGAAATGAATATTTTTGGTAGGCTTATTAGTACCCAGGATACAGCTAAGGAAAGCTAGAGGAAATGCCTGGAAAACTGAAACACAAAGAGAACAAAGATGAAGAGAAACAGACCAGAATATCCAAGTACTGTAGGAAAATAACAAGAGGTATAACATACATGTAATGAGAATACCAGAAGGAAAAGAGAAAAAAAGAACAGAGGAAATATTTGAAACAATGATGATGATCATTTTCTCCCAAATTGATGTCAGTTACCAAACCATAAATCCAAGAAACTAGGAGAACATCAATGGGAAAACCAACAAACAAATCCACAAAATACCATGCACACTATACACAGGCCTGTCATTTTCAAACTACAGAAAATCAAAGAAAAAAATTCTGAAAGAGGCTGGGGTGGGGAGGGATGAGGAGGGGTGGAGAGAAAAAAACACCCTACTTACAAAGGAACAAAGATAAAAATTACATCCAACTTCTCAGAGACCATGTGAGCAAGAAGAGCATGGAGTGAAATATTTAAAGGGTTGGGAGAAAAAAAAATTACCAACTTAGAATTCTGTACCATGGAAATTATCCTTCAAAAGTGGAGAAGAAATAAAGATTTCTTTAGAAAATAAATATTGAGGGAATTAAAAAAAATTTTACATCCAAATGAGTTAGCAAATAGTGCAATAATGATTTCAGGAGTAGAATCCAGTGATTCATCCCCAACCTATAACACCCGGTGCTCATTCCAACCAGGGTCTGTCTTAATGTCCTGTGCCCATTTAGCCCATCCCCCACCCATAACCCCTCCAGCAATGCTCAGTTTGTTCTCTATATTCAAGAGTCTCTTATGTTTTGTCCCCCTTTCTGTTTTTACATTATTTTTGCTTCCCTTCCCTTATGTTCATCTGCTTTGTATCTTAAATTCCATATATGAGTGAAGTCATATGATATTTGTCTTTCTCTAACTTCCCATAGCATAATACACTCTAGTTCCATTCATGTTATTGCAAATAGCAAGATTTCATTCTTTTGATTGCTGAGTAATACTACATTGTATATGTATACTACATCTTCTTTATCCATTCATCAGTCAATGGACATTTGGGCTCTTTCCATACTTTGGCTATTGTCAATAGTGCTACTATAAACATTGGGGTGCAGGTGCCCCTTTGAAAAAGCACACCTGTATCCTTTGGATAAATACCAAGTAGTGCAGTTGCCAGATCACAGGGTACTTCTATTTTTAACATTTTAAGGAGGCTCCATACTGTTTTCCAGAGTGGCTGTACCAGCTTGCATTCCCACCAGCAGTGCAAAAGGATTCCAGTTGAGGGAACTTTTTGCGAGCAGACCTTCCTTGCAGGAAATATTAAAAGAATTTATTTAGAGAGAAGGAAAAGAATATTGGTCAGAAACTTGGATCTACATCAAATAAGGAAGAGCATCAAAGAAGGAATAAGATAAAACCCTTTAGTTTTGTTATTTTTTTTAAATGTTTATTATTTTTGAGAGAGAGAGAGAGACAGAGAGAGAGAAAAAGCATACATGCACATGAGTGAGGAAGAGGCAGCTAGAGGGAGACAGAGGATCTGAAGCGGACTCCATGCTGACAGCAGAGAGCCTAATGTGGGACTCAAACCCACGGAACCATGAGATCATGACCTGAGCTGAAGCTAGACACTTAACTGACTAAGCCACCTAGGCGCCCTAGGTTCATTATTATTAATTGACCCAACAAATTTGTTCAAAATAATACAATACTATATTTGATTATGTGTTTTTATTTATATATCTACATAGACAAGGTTATGTATGCTTATATATGCAGGTGAATGACAGCAATGACACAAGGGACAGGAGGCAGGAATTAGGATTACTTTTTTATTATAAAGTCCTCACACTACCCATGAAATGGTATAGTATTGTTTGAAAGTAGACTTGGATGAGCTGTAAATATATATAGCAAACTCTAGGGCAACTACTTAAGAAATTAAAAAGGAATTATGTATGCTAACAAAAGAGAGAAAATAAAATAATATGAAATGGTCAATTAAAACCAAAATGGCAAAAGATGTGTGGAAGAGAAAAATAGGAACAAATTACAAGGCAACAAATACAAAATAGGAATGAATATGGTAAATATAATCCAACTATGCCCTTTGAATATCAATGGTCTAAATGCACCAATCAAAAGACAGACTACCAGAGTGGACTAAGAGACAAGGCTCAGGGGCACCTGGGTGGCCCAGGAGGTTGAGCTTCGGACTCTAGATTTTGGCTTAGGTCATGATCCCAGGGTCGTGAGGTGGAGCCTGGTGACAGGCCCTGCACTGAGCGTGGAGCCTGCTTAAGATTCTCTGTCTCTCTGTCTCTGCCTCTCTCTCTCTCTCTCCCCATCCCTCCTGCCCCTCTCAGCTGCTCATGTTCTCTCTCCCTCTGGAGTAACTGAAACTGAAACTCTTCTACACTGCTGGTCCAGATGTAAAATTGTAAAATCAATTGTTGAACGTGTTGGTAATTTCTTAAAAGTTAAAAATATGTGTGCCATATGACTTAGCCATTCCACTTCTAGGTAAAAAACCAAGAATAAGAGCATATGCCTATACAATGTTTGTTTTATTTCTTTTTTACCCCAATCTAGAAAAAAAAAAACTTTAAAAGCTTATCAAAATGAAGGGATAAGCAAATTGTGGAATATCCATATAATTCTATTCATTAATAAAACAAATTAAAGTGTTTAATAAGACTAAAATATTTTTTTTTCATGACGAGACACAACATACTGATGATCTGGGCACATGAAATATAGAACTTTTGTTATTTTTGCCTGCAAAAGTGAGAAGATTGCCAGGAGGGCCACCTGGGGGGTACCAGGGACTGGGTAACAACAAGCTAGAGGTTCTGGGGGCAGATTATGTTGGACAAGCAGGGTGGGGTTACACTGGGCTCCAGGGCTCTGGGTTCATTTGAGTAAGTTCTCCAGTTCCACGGCAGAGGGGCTATCTCCTGTCTTTTCTGGTTTCTGGCCCCTCTTGTGAGTAGAGCAGGTGCATACTGACCCCAGAATGTGAGCACAGGATAAGGGAAGGTGCTGGAATATGGATTCCTAGGTTCAGGAAAGGGAACTCACCAGCCTCCAGCAAAGACCTTAAACCTGGGCCAAGATGGCATTTAAAATAATAAGTATATTACACTGATCTATGAAATAATATGGATGAATCTTAAAATAGTTGTGCTGTGTAAAAGAAGCCAGATATTTAAAACTACAAAATGTATGGTTTATTATTTCATTACATAAAATTTTAGAAAATATAAACTAACACCTAACTGGTTCCCCTAGAAAAGGGGAAAAAAGATGATAATGGCAAAGAGAGTTAAAGTGTGGAGAGGTCAGGAACTTTTTGGACCGATGGATATGTTCACTCTTTTGTTATTTATTTTTCTCCTAATTTCCTGGGTATACATATTCATAGGCATTTGTCAAAATGTGTGATTTTCATACTGCAGTTTACTGCAGATTCATTATACCACAACAAGCCTTTAAAATGTGTCCATATTAAAAATATTTTACTATTTTAATTATTTGGCATTAATTTTATAAATGGATTAAAAAATAAATTTAAGACATATTTACTCCCAAATCTCAATTAGTAAGAGATTTCAAAATTAGGGCATAAAATTCTCATTTTTCATCATTTGCAATTTTCCTTTTATGAAACTTTTCCTTTTATGAAACCCTTGTTTTCTTCTTTGAAATCACTTAATATTTAATGTATAGTATGATATTAAAGACTGAATGTTTATGTCTCTCCCCAAAATTTGATATATGAAATCCTCCACCCCCACATGACCGTATTAGGAGATGAAGCCTTTGGAAGTGGATCAGGATTAAATAAGATCTTAGGGGTGGAGTCTTCATGCATGTGAGTAGTGCCCTCCATCGGAGTCCTAGAGAGCTCGCTTCCTCTCTGCTCTCTGTCGCCTCAGGACACATGGAGAGAACCCGGCATTCTGTAACCTACAAGAGTTCTCTCATCTGAACCCAACTATGGCGGCACCCTGATCTTGGACAGCCAGCTTTCCAGAACTGCGAGAAATACATATCTGTTATTTAAAAAGGTATCCATGGGGCGCGTGCATGGCTCAGATGGTTGAGATTCCAACTCATGTTTCTTCTGGGGTCATGATGTCACTTAGACTGTGCCCAGTGTGGGGCTCCACGCTGACAGCCTGGAGCCTGCTTGGGATTCTCTCTCCCTCTCTTGATTCCCCTCTCCACCTGGTGCTCTGTCAAAATAAATAAATAAACTTAAAACAAACTAACTAACTAAATAAAGGCTATCCAGTCTATAGTACTGTTGGTATAGCAGCTCAAGTTGAGATGTAATATGCACTTTTTTCTGTTCTTCCAAATTACTCACTTATACTGCCATTTTTTTCTCTTTTATGTGCCTTTTGGATTTTTCTATCTTATAATTTACTATTTATTTCCTTTCATATATTTTTAAATTTCATAATTAGAATTAGGTTATAATAGCAGATTTCAGTATACTTAGTGAGGAATGTAGTTGAATAGTTTTTCACAATTGCAATATTCCTCATAACTGAATCAAATCCTTCCAAGTATAGCCTTCTTTTAATAGGTGCTCATTATTAATTTTATCTTCTCTGCAGTGTGATTAGGAATGGGACACTGTGCTTTACTACATGGCCACATGCCCCCATCCTCTTTCAGTGTCCTTCATTCATTTTCCTATTCTAGTGCCCAGAAATAATTCTGAAAGCATTCAGTTTCTCTATTATTCTAAATTGTGTCTCTTCAAAAATTTGATCAGAATAATGCTATTATGCAAAATTTATTTATAGTAAATGCTTCTCAAAAGCACAATCAGAGCTATTTTACATTTTAAATCTACTATATAGATATTTAATATAATATCTTTTCCCCAAATAACAACGGTGTGAAACTATTGTCACATATTATCTGACTCTATATATTAAAAAGATTACTTTGTATTGAGTTATTATTGGAAATCTCACATACTTAAGACCTTAAATTAAGATATTAAAGCTGTATAATTTTTCTATGAACAGTTTGAAGTAACAAAGTAGGCAGATACGTAACTTTTTAAATACTGAAACAACATTGCTATATTTTTCTAATATTTAAAGTACTTATTTGTTTAAATAACAAATGAAATTTCTATATTATCTTAAGTAATGAAATTCTTTAACAAGGAAATTAAAATGACTTTATCACTATCAGGAAAATGTGATAAATAATTTTAGTATTTGGGTCATGTTCCCTCAGGACTATTTTTACCCATATGGAACACCTCACCACACCAAACTCATAGGAATATAATGAAATGTCTTTTGTTTTGATATCTTTAAAACATAGAATTTAAGATTCTATCAACAGATGGCTAGAATCAAATAATTACAGACAGTTCTCTCCCAATAATCATTGAAATGTACAAAGTTATGAAACAGCCAAAGAAACAGGAATAAACCTTTATGCTCTGACATTTGGAAAAATATACATGTAGACAGCAGCTAAGAAAAAAAAAATCTTTTCTGGCACCGACTGGCAAGACTCCTAACCCTGACCCTGAGAAGAAGATGGAATATTGAGTGAGAAAGGAAGGTAAATAGAACAACAGTCAGAATTGTCGGAAATTCCTCACCACTTCAAACAAAGTAGAATTGGGGTCAGGCAGGAAAGAAATGGAAAATTATGCCTCTTTCTCTGTGATTTTAGTCCGGGGTTCTGGTGGCGACTATGAATGGAAATGCCTGCTCCAAAGAGTCATGTCAAACAGGCAAGGTAAACAAGCACTGAGTTTGCCCCTGACAAAAACATACGCACTAGGCTACACACGTGCACTCATTCGTTTATTTATTTTACATATGTTTCCTGAGGGCCTTCTGAGAAATTGCAAGTGTTCCCGACATTAGCAATAATGACCAAAATGAGAGAGCATGAGTCTATTCTTACAGTTTAAATTCCAGTTGGAATTTACAAGGTAAGATTATAGAATGCAGATTATTTCATGTTCCGATGAATGACTGAACTAAATCACGAAGAATTATGTGATGGAGAGAATCTAGGATGGGAGAGGGGGCACCCTTAGGGTGGGGAGGCCTCTCTGTGAGGGAAATGTCGGAACTATAGCCTTAATGAAGGAACCAGGACAAAGATCAGGAGACAAGAGTGATCCAAGCAGATCCTAAGGGCAAAACAGATCATAAAAGTCACTAACTGGTATCAATGCCTAGATTGATAATGAGTTAGAGACACAGAAAATAAATTTAAAGAGGGAAAACAAGCCAGATCGTGCATACCACAGAAAAGCTAGTGTTTTATTTGAAACAGAATCAGAACTCACAGGAATATCTAAAATTGCACTTTTAACAGTTCATTTTGGATGGGGCCCCTTGGTGGCTCAGGTGGTTAGGCCTCCGACTTAGACACAGAGCATGATCTCATGGTTGTGGGTTTGAGCCTCGCATTGGGCTCTATGCTGACAGCCCAGAGCCTGGGGTCTACTTCGGATTCTGTCTCCCTCTCTCTCTCTCTCTGCCCCTCCTGTGCTCACACTCGCTCGCTCTCTTTCTCTGTCTCTGTCTCTGTCTCTCAAAAATAAATAAACGTTAAAAATAAGTTCATTTTGGAGGATGTGTGGGAAATGGGTTTCAGAATGGCAGCACAAAGTTCAGTTTGGAAGCTATTCCAGAAATTGACATAGTGAAGATACTACCTTGGTAATACTGACTATGGAAAAGGTTGATGAGTAGAGCTATTTATTAATGTTTATGAACTGGGTATGTAGGAGGTAGAATATAATAGAATATGAGCTGAAATCCAGATTATGCCTCCAAGGATATAAGATGCAATCCTGATTATATGAAGAGGACCCAGATCAGGATGCTGAGAATCAGAAGACAGAACAGAGCTCAAGTGCTGCAAGACAAGCTCTACAGGGTCCCAGGTGAGCTCTAGTCCTCGGCTCACCCAGAGAATGCTACAGAAGCCAGGGACTCTTGGTCCTTTCCTAATTTAAAGTCAGAGGAGACAATGAAGCCAAAGACCATTCAAACTATGTTCTTCCCTGAGACTAGACTTCAATCCCATGACATGGGAAAAAGCAGCCAGGGAGGAGCTCACCACACAGGCATGGGAGGCTGGGGATGCACGGTTTCTGAAGCGTGTTCTCCAAGCTACCCCATTGCTCGGCTTCTTGGTGCAGGCTTCTTGATTTTCTGGTTATCCTTTTGGTAACCAGAATTTGAGGAAGAGCAGGAATTTAAGCCCTTTAACATCCTTAAATAAGTTGGCTTCACTTGTCACCTGTGTTATTTTTGTGGTTGTCATTGTGCACAGTGAAATAACCAATGGACATACACAAGGCATGGGTGGCTGGTGTCCTAAATCCAGTAATAAGAATGGGGGGGGGGAAGGAAGAAAGAAATATATAAGAAGAGTCAGAGGCTAAGATCATCTGAAAACCTGACATAATTTGAAAAAAAGAGAAATGGCCTACAAGATCCAAAATATTTTTTTAAGTTTATTTTTTATTTTAAGAGAGCCAGAGAGAGAGTACAAGCTGGAGAGGGGCAGAGAGGGAGGGGGACAAAGGATATGAAGTGGGCTCTGTGCTGACAGCAGACAGCCCGTGCAGGGCTTGAACACACAACTGTGAAATCATGACCTAAGCTGAAGTTGGATGCTTAACTGACTGAGCCACACAGGCGCCCCAAGATCCAAAATACTTTGATTATACCGTATAAATTTAAACACTGGGAATTTGAATATTAATTAATGAGCAAATAGATGACTAAGTAATTGGAGGGGTCTAGGAATGCAAAAATGTAACCAAATACATATGGAAAATTGATAGCGCTGCCTTCTGCATTAGTGGGAAAAATTAGACTGTTCTATAAATGGGATATAAAGTTATCTGTCCACATAAATAAGATAAAATTATAACATACATTACTCTACATATGGGTATGAATTTGAGATGACTTTAAATTAAGATGAGAAAAGAATAAAGCTCTAGGTTTATTATACTTTACTGTGTATAACTAAAATCTGTTCTGCAGAATGACAATGCAAAGAAATTGAATGACAAACCAGAGACTGAGTACACGTTTCCAACATAAACACATACATTAAAAATAAATTTTATTATGTAAGTGATTTTTAAAACAATTTAATTATATAAGCAGAAGTTTCTAAGAAGAGGCCACAAGCATGTGCAAAGATATTCAACCTGATAACCATTCAGGAAAATACAAATTAAAGCAATAATGAGACACTGTCTTATGTGGTCAAGAGTGACAATATCAGTTGATGGTATGGTTGGAGTTAAATTCTAAGTATTACACACTGCTGGTAGGAGTCTACAGACACCTGAAGAACAATTTCACAGTATCCAAAAAATTAAACTTATCCTGTGTCATGGAATATATAGAAATATATACTAAAGAGAAATGTCTTCCTCGAAAGTACATAAAATGTGTATTGCCATCATTAAGTGTTTATGGTAATGTTGTTTATAATAGTGAAAAATTGAGAACATAAATGACCATCCAAAAAGGTATAGATAAATAACAACAGCAGCAGCAATAATAATAATAGCTTCTATTCCATTAACCAATTGCTAAACATTGTACTAATTTCTAAGTATTTTAACTTATATTAAGTTATTTAATCTTCACTATAAACCCTAAAAGGAAAGCTGCTATTATTAATCCCATTCCAAATATAACAAAACCGATGTGGAGTTTAATTATGTAAATTGCTCACAGAAGATGACACAACCGGTCAAAGCAGAGTCAAGATCCAAATTACTCAGAATGTTCGAGAAGCCACTATCTTAACCGTCATTCTACTATACGATTGATATGCACCATGTTATGTGGTATGTGTGTGTATCTCCATTCAAAGGAATAATATTCAGTCATTTAAAACAATGAATGTGAGTTATATAAATCAACATGAGTACACCTTAAAAACTTAATACCAAGCAGCATATTAAGCTGTGGAACAATCTGTGTAACCACCATTCACACAGCTGCTGTTTTGATGAGTCCCAGAGGATGCCATTCACTTTGTGCTGCAGGGGCTGGAGTCTGCAAAGAATATGACATCGACAGTACCTCCTCCTTGGCAGTGCTGATGTCTAGTCTCTCCACTGTGAACGCCAAGATCCATATGCAGATTACTTTGGTGACTTGTAATAGTTTCTCATTTTTTCCAGGTAATCTGATTTGTTTCCTCTCATTCAGGGTAAAATCAGAGTTCTTACTAAAATGACTAGCACCATGCTAGAGAATATGGTTTTGCCTTACCTCACTGATCCTATGCCCATCACTCTCCGGCTGTCGCTGTCCATCCCAAAATTGACACACTGGCCTCATTAACTTTTTTAACCAGAAAATCAGATTCCTTCTTAAGAGTTATTCTATTTCTTGTTCCCACTGACCTGTACGTCTTTCACCCCAGGTATCTATGAGGACACTTCCTTCAGTTCATTCAAGTATTGCTGTGAATATTTTATTTTCACTAAAATCTCTTTCTGGTAGCCCTATTTAACTCATCAGCCTATTCTCCTGCATTTATCACCATATACTATGCTAACTATTTTAATTATTTATGCGTCTGCCATTCATTCACTACAATGTAAACAGCATGAAAGAGATTTTTATCTGTTATTCACTAATATTTCTCAGCATCCATAAGACACTGCTATACATTACTAATTCATGCTGAATTAATGAATATCAAATGTTTACATACATTTAATAGCAAATATAAGATAATTCTTCTGTATTTCTTTGGATTTATAGGTTAATAGAAAACATATAAAACTTATGCTAGAAGTATACTTATCAAGTCCATTGTTACGTACTATTATTTTATTTAAGACATTTATTTTTTTCCCTGAGGGGTAAGTAAGAGAAAGAGTTTGGGATGGTGGAACAAAACCAGTCAGTGATTCTAACAAGGACTTGGTCCTAATAGAATTGTTCCTTGAAGCCTGGAATAAACAGTGGGCCATGTTAATTGAGGTTTAAAATGCCATAATTGCATTGGAAGAGTAAAAGAGTAGCCTTTCGGGAAACTCAGAGAAGTTTCATTATAATACAGCACAGTGTAATGGATTTTAATAGGTTAGACTAGAGAAACCGCCAGATGACCATGTTCCCTTCATTAAAGTAACCAGAAGTATAGTAATAAAATCTGAGTAAAACTGCACCAAGTCATCAGGTCAAGCATAATAAAAGCAGTCCATCATACAGTGGGACTCTGACATATAGGATCAAATCCAAACAGATTTGGGGGACATGAATGGGTGATCAAGACTCCCACTGACCACAGTAACACTAATCCCTTTTTGGTAGCTCACACATATAGCCTCATGGGTAATCTCCTTTGGCGAAGAAGAACAAATCCAGATCTTATGAATGGAAAACTCTGTCAGTTACTGTGAACAAAAGATAGACACCCCATATGGGGTTACCTGAAAGACAGAAGGAGGGAAAACCATTTCAGTAGACTTGGATACACCTGGCCATAAACTTAGTGGACGAATCTCTTAGAATGATGCCTCAGGGGTCTTAAAGATCAAGACAGGACAACCAAGAAGAGAAAAGTCTGTCATAGAAGGACATGGATATACCTAAATACAGTGTTCCTCAGAAAGCATATGCTGCAGAGGAAATATCAACAAACAGGAAGAAAGAATGCCTTTCCAGGGGATGTCCGCCAGCCTCTGACCTCAGCCATCCCAAGCATATTTACAGTGCTGCATGAACATCATAGTCCTTGTATCAGAAATGGAAGCCTCAACATGAACCTAACAGCATCAGCTTCCTTTGTTTAAGGTTGATCTATCACCTGCAGCTGTGAAATATACAATCTGTCAGCAGGAGAAACCAATGCTGAGTCTCTAATACAGTCCCATTTCTCACGAAGACCAGTCAGTTTCTTGCTGGTAAGTTGATTACATGAAAACCCTTCCATCCAAGAGGGGATAGTAATTTTTAGATTGATGCATGTTCTGTAAATGCATTTAATCTGCCCACAATCTATAGCTGCGCTACCACCAGAGGGTACACAAACATCTGATTTACCAACATAAGATCTCACGTAACCTCATCTCAGACCAAAAGACTAATTTTAGAAGTGAAAATGAGCACTTGATCACAAAATCCATTGGATGCACCTAATATAGAAGTGACTTAGAAACTTCTGACCTGACAGTGCCTAGAAATGATCTCTTCGAGGGCTGGAAATGATCACATTGGGTATGACATCCTAGGATTAGGGAATCCTCATTTAGGATCAGTATGGAAGTTAAACTCGTAGTCATTGCACAGTACAGTCTCCCCTGATATCATAAAACAAAAGGGTCCATGAAACAGATATGGAATTGGCAGTGACCCTCTGCCACCATTACTCTCTGTTCACTGTTTTTTTTTTTTTTAGGTTTATTTATTTTGAGAAAGAAAGTGTGTGTGTGTGTGTGTGTGTGTGTGTGTGTGCGCGCACGTGCACGTGCGCGCACATGGGGGAGGGACAGAAAGAGAGGGAGAGAGAGAATCACAAACAGGTTCCACACTGTCAGCATAGGGTCCACACTGCCACAGTCCCTCGAGAGCCTGGATCTCACAAATCGTGAGATCACGACCTGAGCTGAAACAAGCGTTGGACTAACAAACTGAGCCACTCAGGCTCCCCTCTGTTCACTTTGGTCTTGTGCTTTACTCCTTTTAAAACTTTGACATGGCAGAATTACAAGAACAAGATTCAGGAGGTGGGACGTTTTCACCCGTGGATGTAGTCAGGTGGCACTGAATCTAAGCAATGATATCAAATAGGCAAACAAACAAATCACTACCTTGTGAGAGTAATTGACTCTGAATATCATGAAAAGATAGGGATGCTACTAAATAAAAGAGGCAAGGACAAGAAGGTCTGAAATTAAGGGACTGTAGTAGGGAACCCATTTATCTTCCCATACATAGTAGTAAGATGTAAAATCATCATCTCAACAATAGCCCAATAAGAGAAAATCAAGAATGCAGAACCCCGCTGAACAAGGATCAGGCAAGCAATAGAAAATAGGATATGTATGGCCTCTTTAAAAAAAAACATTTCCTTTTGTTTCTTAAATATTAGTTTTAACAACTTATTTGTACACAAAGTAAATTAGTCCTATATATGCAATATATAGGGAAAATAACTTTTATCTGCTGGTGTGTGATTAGCATTTGTCTTATACGCCAGACTTCCTCATCTGATTCTAGCTCCTTTCATCTCCTTGAGGGAAGCCCCACTGCTCTGTCACCTTGAAGCTGCCATTATTTAAACATAGAACCTTACAGACCCACTTCCCAGTTCTGCAGATTCCTAGTGAAAATGGAGATCTTGAGAGGTACTCTGAATAGGTGCTATAATTTTCCAAACCCTGTAATACGTTTTCATTCAGGGTGGTCCAGTCCCCATACCAGAAGGTTTCATGCTTTATTAGGGACGAATCAGAATTATGAGGAGAGCAGTGTCCATCTATAGTATCACAAGTGATTGTTATATTAATACAAATATTTGTAATGTATTAGCACTGTATTGATATCATTCCCTTCCTTTCATAACCTTGTAATAATTTTGAAAGGTATCTAGTAGTTATTGCAAAAAGAGAGATTTGGACATTTTAAAAAGATTTTCATATTACCCAAACATTTCAAACTTCCTTGTTTGAGTCTTCAATTAGATATTTGGCATTTCTAGTAGTTTTATGGAGGTAGAATTTATATCTGACAAAACACACTCACTGAGGTGTATAATTTAATGATTTTAAGTTTATTTAAGACTACTTCACAACAATCCAATTTTAAATGATTTCCATCACCCCGCAAAGCAAACCATACCCATTTGTAGTCACTTCCATTGCCCCTCCCAGGTGTAGGCAGGCATATCTACTTTTTATCTACTACGGAGTATCCTTTTCAAAACATTCCATGTAAATGAAATCATGCAAAATGTAACTGTGGGGCCTTTTGTGTATGACTTCTTTTATTTGGCATAATGTTTGGAGAGTCATACTTGATACTGGCTATGAAACAGGCAAGGGCAATAAACTACACAAAATATAGAGGTTTGTTGAAAGACTCAATGCAGAGAAGGTGGTCTAAGGAAGAACGTTAACTTTTGTCTGTTAAGGATGGGATTTCTCAAATTTCATGGTGACACCAATATGAAGAACATGCTGCTGTGACGTACCAAGTCAACACTTGGTCAAAGTTATTTCAGGGGCACCCAGGTGGCTCCATCGGTTAATCATCCGACTTCAGTTCAGGTCATGATCTCACGGTTCATGAGTTCAAGGCTGCGTCAGGCTCTGCGCTGACAGCTCAGAGCCTGGAGTCTACTTCAGATTCTGTGTCTCCCTCTCTCTCTGACCCTCTCCCACTCACACTCTGTCTCTCTCACTCACTCAAAAATAATTAAACATTCAAAAAATTATTTCATCTTATTTTATAGAGTATTTCTAAGACCGAGAATCCCACTAATCCTATACATTAAAAAATATTTTTTTTATTTTTAAATATGTTTAAATTCAACCTGGAACATATTTCAGAATCAAAGGCTTTGAGAAGCAACTGTGCCCTAGACTATCTAAGGAACATAATTTACAAGTGAGGCAAAGGAAAATTATCTACAGAAAATTTATGATACTGATGTTTGAAAGAGTGCTACGAACTGTCAAAAATCTGCAAAATGCAGTACTCTTCTAGTTCCCTTTTGGTATCTTTGCAGAAGAGTATAATTTTGTGTAATTTTTCCTAACAGTTAACAGAATGAGACTATTAAGTATAAAATCTAAAATGCATGAGAGCAGGTAATATTATAAAAAATATAAGACATTTTATGCTAAAATCATTTACTCTTTTAAGATTTTCTCCAAGTTAACTAACAGAATTAACTTCAAAAGTACCTTTGTTCTGTAGCTTACTTTGCCAAAAATATCTACTGAAATGCCTTAAGGCCTGGATGGGGGTTTCATGTTCTGCTCCTTGGTTGTGCTCTGGGTGGTGGTAGCAATTCAGAGAGAGTCATTGTGTACGTGAGCCCACGCAGGGGAGGAAGGGCTGAAGGGGGACTGTCTTGGCGGATTCTTGGGCCCCACGTCACAGCAGTCAGTGGAGCCATTGTCCTTGTGGGACCATGTGAACTTGGGCGCGGAACCCATCAACATCCTTATGATAAACTATAGGCCTGCGAACCTCAATCTTTTTCCTTAGCCTCAGCCATTAGCTAGAAAAGTATAAGGCATATGGAACAACAGTCGGGAGCAAGTATCAGAGTCAACAAAAAGCATAGTTAAATAAACATACAATAACAAATTCGAATAGCATATGTGAATTTTACTCCATGGATGTTTTTGCGTGCAAAATTGTTGAGTTTTGTCAAATTGGCATATTTTCTTGCATCAAATAAAACTTTAATGGCATTGCCTTAAATAAATATGGAAATCCAGTCATTGAATTTTTTCCCACTATGCTTCAAGCAAAAATTGATACTAAAGCTTAAAGTTGGAACTATAGCTGCCCGTTTTCAGCCCAAGATCCCTGAAGATAAAGGTTGGCTCTGTATACAATTTGTGATAGGTAAATACCATGATAAGAATTCAGCATTTGTTAGGTAATAAATGCAGTAGCTAGTGTTGGTTTAAAAAAATTATCTCACCTTGAAAAATGTGGAAATTAACTTTACAAACTGTCAAGTGTGTCTAAGCAATGACTATGAAACTCGGGGCAAAAAGTTACCACATCTGTGTTAGTGATTACTAATGCGAAATGTGCTAGTTTTAATTGTTATAGTCTTGTTAATGAAGTCTGAAAAACATGAGCCAAAAATTAAAAAAATTTTTCTTCTGTAACAAAAGTGATAGGGGCAAATGTAATGTGGCATATGGCTAACATGTTGAAATAACAAAATATTTGAACTACATATAAATCTTTGTCATACACTTACTTTCTGGAGGGAACAGGACAAGCAAATTAAGGCCATTTAGATAACTAAATGTAAAATTTAATGTAAACTTTTTATTTTATGTTGTGCATCCTTCTTTCAACAACTATTTTATGAGTGCCTGTTATGTGAGACCATAGTTTGGCAATGGAAATATAAAATGCCATATGTTCACGTAACTTATATTCTAGTGTAAGAGGCAAAATCCATAAAGTATTAGGACATAAAGCAATGAGATAGTATATTAAATGGACAACCAAAAGCAAGAATGTCATCTTATTGAAAGGAGTATGGATTAGGGCCGGTTTCCGAAGCAAAGGAAAATGTGGTAAGTTTGTAATAATGAAAAACATCCATTCAATCTAGAAGATTACTTTTATCATTGAATTTTGTGACTTCCAATTCTGCATTAAAATGTCCTTTGTTTTGAGAAACAAGGTTAACCATGAATGATAATAATTTAATAGGCTTCCATGAAAAACTAAAATGTTAACAACCTTCTTTCAACTCCAATCCTTTTTTTTTGGAGGGGGGATATATAAAATTCAAGGGAATATTGATTTAGCACAGAGTGTTTACAGCACCAGGTAAAACCCAAACTCCTCCTGCCTAGGAGACTTGGCTGTATGTTAGTAGCCAGGAGAAAGATTTTTGTGTTTGACTTGAAGTATAAATCATTAAACACTTTAACTTTTTAGGACTAAAGAAACATTGTAGCAGATAATGTTTGCCCAGATTCTCAGAGTTCAGCAAAACACAGGCGGTTCGACTCAATTTGAAGGCATCACAAAAACAGTCTCCGCTATCAAACACGACTCATCCGCAGCTCCCTTCCACCACTAATGCGACACTGTAATGGTAATGGCACATAATATGATTCTCAAAATTACCTCCCTGGATGCGTACGACCTAGAACTACATGTACGGTCCTGGCTCTGCTGACCGAGGTGGTAAATGACAATCGAGTCTAATTCATGAGCGTATGCAATTATGCCTGCATTTTCCAAAGTTTGGGGAAATTTTGGAAATGTTCATGGTAACATATAAGTGATAGGTCTTCCTTCGATAGGACCTTCTGAGGTCAAGACTGACTGTGGTGGAGGGATTGGGGTATCAATAAATCCCAATATAAGCATATCACAGACTTTCGCATCCTATCAAATGGTATTTTACACAATTTTCTTTTTATGCAAATGTATGTGCTAACTTTGCCTTGCCTTCCACTGATGAAATAGAAATAGCCTTTAGGGGTGCCAAGAGAATGCCTTACTCTGAAAATTAGAGAATTTATGGATCTACCCTGATTTTGACCACTGCTCTCTACCTTCTCTCCTGTTACAGGAAGTGGAATTGTTTCTACTAAGCATACACCCTCTCCTGACTTACCCATAACTTCTGAAGGGCTTCATTTCTCCTTTCCATTATCATCAGTGTCTTAAGTTCTTTTTTTAAAACTTTTTTTTAACATTCATTTTGAGAGAGACGGTTGGGGAGGCAGAGAGAGATGGAGACAAAGAACTTAAAGTAGGGTCCAGGCTCTGCACTGTCAGCACAGAGCCTGACACAGGGCTCGAACTCACAAATCATGAGATCATGACCCAAGCCAATGTCTGACACTTAACCACCTGAGCCACCCGGGTGCCCCATAAGTTCTTAAGTCAATCATTTCCCCTAGAAATACAAATGTCCTTTAGTTTCTCTACCTTTACAAAACAAACAACCCACAAACAAACAAAAACCCAAATCAACTGTAATTCTACATCTGCTTCCTGCTTTTCTAATCCCCTTCAGAAAATAATCTATTAGAAGGGTGCCCTACACTCATATTTTTCCCTATATCACTCTCATTTCTCCAGTCCCAACTGAATCTACAATAATAAGGTTGTGGTCTTATCCATTTCACTGAAACTTCTGTGTTTTAAGTCACCAGTGACTTGAGTGAACATATTTTCCAGTTTTCACTGGAAGTCTTGCTTTATACCTGCTGCTGTAGCTAATAGTTAATAACATTCTTTTTCACTCTCAAAGCTTAATTGGACAAGTTATAATATGCCACTATACCAATGACATCTATGTTTTTATATAGAGTTCATTTTTTTTTACCATGAATCATAGCAGACAGAAAAGGTGATCTCAGGTTCTTTCAAATTTTTCTTTGTTCCAATGACATCTCATTTTCCTGGTGGATCAGTAATGCTTACCAAGTGTTTCTTTTTGCTCCACTATATTTCCTACATGCATTCAATTAGTGACAGGTAAAGGGTTCTAGCTAATAAAATGTGTGGGAAATAATGTGAGTCCTTGCATATTTAAACAGTGAAAATCCACATATGACGCCCTGGTCCTATTCTTAATAAAAAAACTGGATGTTCCAAATTATACTCTTCAAAGATGTTTTAGTGAGGTCCCAGTGTGACTTTATGGAGCATAGTCTCCATCTCACCAGGTAGGACAGAAACATGCGTGAGAAACAAACAAGCTTTTGTAATACTGAACGCTGAGGTATTAAGAGTTGTTTGTGACAGAAATAGAATATACCTACCTTAATGTTTTCTCATTCTCAGTTTGTATCTCATTCTGCCCCTTTTCCTGGACATTACATATATCACACCATCAACTTAGAGGATCCTATTTTCTTCCTAGCTTATCACAACTTATTTGTTTCTGTGATCATTTAACCTCTAATTAGAATGCAAGCTTCTTTAGAGTTTGAAATGTTTCTGCCTCATTTACTAATGGGTCTCCAACTTCAGCACATTACCTGTCACAGAATAGTTACTTTTCAGTGAAAGAATATACTGTGGGTAAAGAAACCTGAGACATGCAATTCAATAAAATCTTTAGAATATTTCTATCTGTGGGGCGCCTGGGTGGCTCAGTCAGTTAAGCGACTTTGGCTCAGGTCTTGATCTCTCACGATTGGTGAGTTTGAGCTCCATTGTTGGGCTCTATGCGGACAACTTGAGCCCGGAGCCTGCTTTGGATTCTGTGTCCCCCTCTCTTTCTGCCTCTCCCCTGCTCATGGGCGCATGCTCGCGCTCGCTCTCTCTCTCTCTCTCTCAAAAATAAATAATACCCATTAAATAAATAAATAAAAGATTTCTATTTGTGTAGCTGTTTTTTGATTTCAAATCTTTTTTTTTCTTTTGCTAGAAAATGTCCAGCCCTTGCAATCTACATTAATGTGCAGGATAGATTCCTCCCCAGGTGACCCAGTGTGGATAATTTCTTTAGTTTCCCTTTTTATTTTACTTTTTTTACTACTAGTTAACTATAGGCAATGGCCTGAATGTTTATATCTCACTAAAATTCATATTTTGTAAGCCTGACTTCCAAAGAGGATGGTAGTCAAAGATGGACCTTTGAAATGGGCTTAAGTCATGTGGATGGAGCCCTCACGAAGAATTCATGCTCTTATAAACGAGGCTCCAAAGAGATCCCTAGTCCGTTCCACCATGTTGGGACACAGCCGAGGAGACACTGGCTAGGAAGTGAGATGATCATGCTGGTACAGTGACCTTAGACTTCCCTCCAGAACTGTGAGAAATACATTTCTGTAGTTCATAAGCCACCTAGTCTATGGTACTTGGTTAGAGTGGTCCAGATGGACTAAAACCCTGCAGTTTCATAGAAGTGGCTTGAACATAATTTTCCACTTTTCTTTTTATTTTTTTAATGTTTTTATTTATTTTAGACAGAGAGAGACAGCGTAATCAGGGGAGGATCAGAGAGAGGGAGACACAGAATCTGAAAATAGGCTCCAGGTTCTGAGCTGTCAGCACAGAGCCCGACGCAGGGCTCAAACCCACGAACTGTGAGATCAGGATCTGAGCCAAAGCCGGACACTTAGCCAACTGAGCCACCCAGGAACCCCTTAAGTTTTCTAAATATCTGAAAACATCTTTATCTGTTATCATGTATCATTGACAACCTGACCAAATTTGATATGGCTAGGTCACAACCCTTTTCTTCCAAATCATTGTGGACTCTGTGCATCTGTCATTTGTTTCAGTACTGAAAAGAATAAGGACAATCCGAAATTTGTTCTATAACATGACTTTATATTTTTAATATTCTTTTTTTTAAGTTTATTTAAGTAATACACCTAACAGGGGCTCAAACCCATGATCCCAACATCAAGAGTTGCACGCTTTTATAACCGAAAGAGCCAGGCGCCCCTTTTTTAATATTCTTATTTAAAAGAGATGTTATGTGTAAGATTTGAAAATTCAAAGTATTTTTTTCTAAATATGGATCCTTTTCATTAAGTTTGAGAGATGAAATGATGCAAATTCTTAGTGGTAGGAATAGGCTCCTTCTTTGAAGAAGAAACGTTTTTTCTTCTGTTACATTTTTTATATGCCTTCTAATCTCTTCTCAATTTAGAAACTATTTTTATATATAGAACTAATTTCCATTTCTCTTAAAATATTCCACATTTTTTATCCATCATTTTCATTTGTGTTTATGGGAGAATCTTTTGGATTTTCTCCTCATTCCATGATTCGACTGTCTTTATTTCCAACAGTCATTCATTTCCTAAATGTATTGGTTTTAATACAACGATATTTTTAAATCCAAAACCATTTTTTTATGATTTTTACAACTTTGAAAATAAAGGCTTTGGGAGTTTTACAAAGGTACTGTGGCCTTACAACTGTTAAGACATGAATCAGGCGTCCTAAAATGTAATCGGTTTTAGTTAGTAAATCTGGGAGAGCAGTGCTTTGGCTATTCAGAAAATGTTAGTCCCATCCTTTTCTACCACAATTCATTTTCATATGTTACTTCATGTTTATTTTTCACTCATAAGTGCAAAAAAACCCCCTCATTTGCATAGAATTGACATAAAGTTTTCTAAAAGTGATTTCTAACTTATTACCTGTGATTTCTATGTATGTCTATGCCCATATCTTTCAGAGTACATGCCAGACAGGAAAATGGTAGGGGAGACCTAGGCAAATTAAGCAAAAGACAATGGCAAAAAATTTAAGAGAAAGAAAGGAAGGAAGGAAGGAAGATAGGAAGGAAGGAAGAAAGAAAGAAAGAAAACAGTTCCAAACTGCAGAGTTCTACCAGTATGGCATGGAAATATTATATAAATATTAGTAGTATAAAGCATTTTGTTTATTTCACTTTTCCTTTTCTGCTTATGTCTATAGATATTTAGGATCCAGCGCCTTTGTGCCAAATCTGATTTTCGAGTTAGGGAGGCCATTTATGCAGAAGCCAAATCTAAGTCCTCCTCAGAGCACTGTGAGCTCTGCACAAATGAGGCAAACGAGTGAAAGGTCATGTGTATGTCCATCTGCAGTCCTTTCAGGTGTCCTTCTTTTACAACCCTAATCTGTCACCCAGAGGAGAATGAAAGGATGGTTCCTCTGCCCATCTCCGGACCGGCAGCCCTCTTCAAAAACATGATTTTCCGACCTTAGGGATTTAGTTCTTCAGCACTTTATCTATTAAAGATCTCTCAAATTTTCAGTCAAAAAAATTGTCTTTGGTCTAATCATTTTCTCCTATTTATATAGTATACATTTTTAAACATTTATTTATTTTTGAGATGGGAATAGGGGCAGAGAGAGAGAAGGAGACAGAGGTTCTACTGTCAGCGCAGAGCTGGATGCAGGGCTTGAACTCTCAAACCATGAGATCATGACCTGAGCCAAAGTCAGATTCTTAACCAACTGAGCCACCCAGGTACCCCTATAGTATGCATTTTTAAAAAGAGCAAGGGTACAAGCGATATTTTATTCCTAAAGACAGCATGATTTTCTTTATATGCAGGCAATGAACCTTGATGGCCTTAGGAAAGTCTAAATGAGCTTAATGAAACTAAAAACTGAGAGCTTGGGGAAATGTAGGCAGGCCTGGCATGGAAGTAGCTGCTGTGTGGAGGTGAGGACAACCTTACACAGCCACGGAGAGTCAGCAAGGCACAGGCCCAGTTTGGGAAAGTTTGGATTTCAGGGTGCTCACGCCAGCACTGGGTGGGCGCTGGGGCCCATGCCAGCGGGCAGAAAGGACCAAAGATACTATCACATGGAGGAATTTTCTATATAAGGCCTTTCATGTACTGAAGAGATGAAATATTTGTAGGCTTAATTTTGGTTTCTTCAACAGGTACACGACCTATGTTTCTAAACCACAATTTAAGGTCCATCCATAACGAACACAAAGAATCCAACAGAAAAATGGGTAAGAGACTTAAACAGATATTTCAAATAAGAAATAGAAATGGTCAAGAGATCTATATTTAAAAAATGTGTTTACTAGTATTGGTGGCCAATAAAATGTAAGTCAAGACCATGATACAATTAATAAAAATGCTAACTACATTTTAATGGAAAAATATTTAAGGTTGTGGTTGTAAACCATGATATGCAATTTGCTGATAGATTTGTGATTTAGTACAAACAGCTTAGCATTACTGTTTTGTTTTGTTTTGTTTTACTTTTTTCAGCATGGTAAACATACAGTGTTATCATAGTTTCTGGGGTATAATAACGTGTTTCAGCAATTCTATGTGGTATTCGGGGCTCATGATAATATGTGTCCTCTTTAATCCCCATCACCTATTTGGTCCCTTCTCCCACTCACTTTGTGAGCCATCAGTTTGTTCTCTGCAGTTAGTTTTTTTGTTCTTTCTATTTTTTTTTCATGTTCATTTGTTTTATTTCTTGAATTCCACATATGAATGAGTTCATATGGTATTTGTTTTTCTATCACTGACTTATTTCACTTAGCAATATACTTTCTAGCTCCATCCTTGTCATTACAAATGGCAATATGTCATTGCTTTCCATGGCTATATGGCTGAGTAACACACACACATGCAAACACACACACACACACACACACACATACACACACACACCACCTCTTTTTTTGCATCTATTGAAGTGATCATGTATTTTCTTTTCCTTTTTCTTGTTGATGTGATGTTTCACACTGACTGATTTGCAGATATTGAACCACACTTGCATCCTGGAAATAAATCTCATTTGATCATAGTGTATGATTTTTTTAATGCATTGTTAGGTTTCATTTACTAATATTTTCTTGAAGATTATAGCATCTATGTTCATCAGCACTATTGGCATGTAGTTCTCTTTCGTTGTAGTGCCTTTACCTAGATTAGTTATCACAGTAATGTTGGCCTCAGAAAATTAGTTAGAAGCTTTCCGTCCTCTTCCATTTTTTTTTTAAATAGTTTGAGTAGTATAGGTATTAACTCTTCTTTGGTAAAATTCACCTGTGAAGCCATCTGGTCCCGGATTTTTGTTTGTTGGGAGTTTTTTGACTACTGATTTAAATTCATGGTTGGTACTTGGTCTATTCAATTTTTTGCTTTTTTTCCTGATTCAGTTTTGGGAGGTTATAGGTTTCCAGGAATTTATCCACTTCTAGTTTTCCAAATTGTTGGCATTTAATTTTTCATAACATTCTCTTACAATCCTTTGTATTTCTGTGGGGTCAGTGTTATTTCTCCTCATTCATTTCTGATGTTGTATATTTGAGTCTTCTCTCATTTTTATTTTTATGATGAGTCTGACTAAAGTTATTTTTATGATGAGTCTGACTAAAGATAAAACTTTGATCTTTTCAAAGAATCAGCTTCTGTTATTTATATGTTTGTTTGTTTTTTTCTACTTCATTTATTTCTGCTCTAACATTTATTATTTCCTTTCTCCCACTGGTTTTGTATACTGTTCATTCTTCTTTTTCTAGTCCCTTTAGATTTAATGTTAGGTTGTTCATTTAACCTTTTCTTCCTTCTTGAGGTTGGCCTATATTGCTATAAACTTTCCTCTTAGAACCACATTTGCTGCATCCTAAAGATTTCGGGTCATTGTGTCTTCATTTTCATTTGTCTCCATGTATTTTTTGATTCCTTCCTTGATTTCTTCATTGACCCATTCATTGTTTACTAGCATGTCATTTAACCTCCATTTATCTGTTCTTTCCAGATTTTTTCCCTGTGATTGATTTCTAGTTTCATAGCCTTATGGTCAGAATAGATGCAGAAAATGGCGGTCAGAAAAGCTATTTAAATTTGTTGAGACTTGTTTTTGTGGCCTTATATATGATCTACTCTGAAGAATGTTCTATGTGCACTTGAAAAGAATGTGTATTTCTGCTATTTTAGGATGATATGTTCTGAATATATCTGTTAGATCTTTCAGTTCCAATGTGTCATTTGAAGCCACTGTTACCTTGTTGATTTTCTGTTTGGATAATCTATCCATTGATGTAAGTGGGGTCTTAAAGTTCCCAACTATTATTATATTACTATCAGTTACCTCCTTTATAGAACACAATCAATTTTTCTTAGATTTTCTAATATATTCCATTATTCTGTTTTCCCTCCTCATCCCACTTTTTATCTTATATGTTTTTGCACTCAATTTCTTTCTATGCATTTGAGCCTTTAAATATATGGTATCTTTCCTGTTATTTTTTTCTTCTTGGAAAATTCATATTTAATTTTTCAGGGATGATTTCTCATATTAGTTTCTATATTTTCTTTCCTGTCTTTTAACACAAAACATGTTTCTCTCAGGTACTCTTAGCATGCTTTGCCTAATTCCAGTATAGCAATAGTTACAATGTCTTTCATTATGTATTTTCCCAGTTGTCTTCTCTCTAAGTATTTAAAGACAAGGAATGTATGTTTCATGTTTGTAATTCTAGTGTTCCCACATAGTAATTATTCAGTAAACATTAGTTAAATCAACAAAGAAATTAACTCTCTGCCAAAGATAATATCCAACATTCTATAAAACAGGCTATCAACCAAAACCAACTATCATTTTAGCATTCCATCTAAAGCATTCCATTGCATCTTCATTGCAAATTCTAGATTTGCAAAGAAGACGTAAAATATGTCCCATAAATAGGAGAAAATAAGAATCAATACAAGGGCACATATAATGAAATTAGCATTCAAGCATTTAAACCAGCTACTCTCAAAATTATATTTAATTATTTAAAGCAAAACATAAACATTATGAGGTGAGAAATGGATACTGTTAAAAATAACATTTCTGGAGATAATATTTTCAATATCTTTAATGAAAAACATACCAGATGAGATTAACAGCAGATACAAAGAAATAAAAACTGCAAAAGAGAAAAAAAATTAGTATACCTGATGGCGTAGCAATGCAAACTGTTCAAAATGAAGCACAAAGGTGAAAAAAAAAAGACTGCAGAATAATGAACAGATCAACAGAGAAGTAGAGGACAATATCAAACAATCTGTAGAAAAAGGGGTTGGTTGGTATAGGAGGTAGAAAAATATTTGAAGAAAAAAAATGTTTTCAAAATTTGTCAGAAACAATCTAAAGCCACAAACCCAAGAGACTCAAAAAATCCAAAGACAAACATAAAAAACCACATTAAGGCATATAACACTCCTATTGTTAAAATCAATGATAACGTTTTACAAGTAAGTAGAAGGAGAAGCAACACATTTCATACTGAGCACCACCGCTAACCACTTCTTCAGTCTTCTCATCTGAATTTATCAATACTAACAGACAAGTGTGCAGAAAGGGAAAAAGCAAATCAAAATGATATTTGTTCAAAACTTCAGGGGTTCCCTGGGTTACATATGAAACTGGATCCTTTATATGGAGGACACAGAAAGATGGAACAAAGAGGTAGGTTTAATAAACAAGGGAACTTATGAAGAGGTGCAAAATGAGTAGGTCTCTGGACCTGCCAGCCAGAATCTGAGGCTTTAAATGAGGTCATTCATATGCATAGTCCAAATGGTCCCAATAACACCTTACTTTCTCAAGGCTCTATCCTTGAAAAAGTTCCTATTGTAGGAATGGTGGAAAGAATGCATGTTCCAAGGTCAGGAGTGGGAGTAATGAGTTTCCAACTGCCCATGTCCACTCAAGAATCAACCACCAGTCAGGTTCTCCTGACCTTTCCCAACAGTCAACTGAGAATTCTATGTAGAGTGAAAATTTCAAAAGTGAAAACAAAGTAAAGAATTTTTTCAGATAAAAGTAGAGAAAATGTATCACTCTTAGACCCGCATGACAAGGAATGTTAAAAGAAGTTTCTTACAGGAAAATGATATCAGATATATATTTAGATCTATACAAATAAATGAAGTGTGCCCCCCAAAATGTTAAAACAGAGAGAATGACAACAGCCCAACAATCAAAAGTAACATACCTGGAGAGGTTAACAAAGTTTAGAATAAAGATAAGCCCAACTTTTCATGGGCTGATCGCTTTGTTATAAGCAAATTTCAAAGCAGGAATACCTTTCTTTATCAGAAACAAGAAGAAAAGAAACAGACAACAATGACTGCCTAAGGATTCTGAGAGTTAAAGCTACAGTCAGATAAAACTGTCACTTTCTCCCTTTCCCCTTTCCCCTCCATGTTGATATCATTCCAGTCTTAGGCAAGCAAAACTTGTAAATGATCACTGTAATAGCCTTCGACCAACTAGCTGGATATTGTTAATGAATCTGAGATTATTGTCAATTGAGGAGAAACTTAAAGGAAACTCAAATGCTGCCTCTAAGATTATCTGATTTTTTTCTATATATGGACATATTAAAAATAAATATAGGGCCACCTGAATGGCTCAGTTGGTTAAGAATGTGACTTCGGCTCAGGTCATGATCTCACAGCTCATGGGTCCAAGCCCCACATTGGGCTCTGTGCTGACAGCTTAAAGGCTAGAGCCTACTTCAAATTCTGTCTGGCTCTCTCTGTCCCTCCCCCATTTACACAATTGTGTCTCTCTCACAAATATAAACATTAAAATTTTTAAAATAAATATTATGGCTTATATTTACTAGAGAAAACAGTTTCAGAACTCAATATTTTTGACAAAAAAATCTAAAAAGAGACATGGATTCTACTAATTTTCCATAATTTGTTGTCAACTTAGCTTTATATATTCTGAATTGAAACTATAAACATAAGATATCTCAGACCTTCATGATACCAAAGCTTTTATTTTCTAAAGACCAAAATACTAAATATAGAACATATCTGTGCATGCTAAACAGTTTGTGAAGTATTCATGAGTACTCCTATTTCCAAAGACCATACTCTATTTAACTAACTACTGGGCTCATTTTTATGCACTTCACTATTTTGGCTTCCCCTCTCCCCTATTTTTTAAATCAATTTAGCTCTTTTCACAGTCACATTGGGTATAAAGATGAGCCAGTTTTGTCTTTTTTTCAAACATTTCTGCATAATGTATAACTAAAATAGCTCTTTTCCCAAAACATAAAATATTGCATTAATCTTTCCCGTGTCAACCGTGATTAATGTTTTTATTTTATACTTTGATGCATATGTTCTTAATCAAACTACTTAAGAAAATGTTTTTATCTGGGTGTAAGGAAATATATTTCCACATATTTAAATCATATAACCAATATAACCAGTTGCCTCCAACCAACTAAAAGAGAAACAAAAGAAAACTGCAGAAAAGGTGGTAGAATTTCTCTTGTTGCTCTGTTCTGGTTTTAGACTCCATCTAATAAAGAACAACTTAGAGCATGAGAATCTAAAACCAGCCTCAACATCCCCTCCCAGAGCCTGACACATGTATCTAGTATTGACTACAAAATTTTATTTTCCTTTTTTCAAATTTTTAATCTTTTTATTTATTTTTAAGAGAGAGAGAGAGACACACACACAATGTGAGGAGTGGAGGTGCAGAGAAAGAGGAAGACACAAAAATCTAAAACAGGCTCCAGGCATGCTCTGAGCTTTCAGTACAGAGCCAGATGCTAAACTCAAACCCATGAACCATGAGATAATGACTTGAGATGAAGTTGGACGCTTAACCAACTGAGTCTCCCAGGTGCCCCTTGCCTACAAAACTTTAAACTGATAGGTAAATAAGGAGAAGGAGAGAGGGTGAGAGGAAAAGAAACTGAGAGCAAGCAAGAGAGAAAGACAATATCCACTGGATGAATTACAATTAATGACTGAATTATTGACTCTTGACCCAAGAATTCAGAGACACCTGCCCCTCACACAGTTGAAAATCCACATATAACATTTGACTATCAAAAAACTTATGATAGTCTATTATTGATTAGAAGCCTTATGGATAAACAGTTAATATATTCTGTATATTATATGTATTATATAAAATAAGCTGGAGAAAAGATAATGCTCTTAAGAAAATCATAAGAAAGAGAAAATACATCTATAGCACTATACTATATTTACTGAAAAGAAAATCCATGTATAAATGGATCTATACAGTTCAAACCCATGTTATTCAAGAGTCAACTATACTAACAAAACTTACAACAAGGACAGTGTATAAACAGAAAAATCAGTGGAGGCAGTGGTGGAAGGGATGCAAAATGATCTTTAGTAAAGGATTATAATGGCCAGAGTAGCCAAATTTTAGCGTACCACATAATATATCAGAGTCCAGAGTGCTAACCATAACACCATAGAACTGCCACAACCAAGTAACATATCAAATTGCCTCCTTCTATGGGAAAGAGAATATGACCATTGAAATGATAACTTTTGTTTTGACAATTGGGATTTTAAATACATAGTCCATACTACTAAAGAAGCAGATATACTCTCATTATTAAACTAAGTGTAAATCACTTCATCATCATGGGATTTTGGAGTTTTATAATATACTTATTCACTCTAAATTTTTTCACTACCTATAAACCCATTATTAAAACAAAGAAGATGTCTATTTGCTTATAAACCAATTACTAGGTATAAGAGTAAACATTGTGCTTCAGTTTATTATTTTAAATTTAAAATTTAAAAAGTTACATTTCAGGAAAATGATATTTTCCCCCTGTATTACTGTTAGACTATCATGATATCCTCAATTTTAATAGCTGTATTATTTTATAACATTTAAAAAATAGAACTATGCCAAACTGAACAGTTACCCTTCCGTTGTTCAGCCATTTTTTTAAAATGTAAATTCAAGAAGTATTTTGTTTTAACCCATACCAAGTTTCAATAGTTCTTATTATTGTGGAGTATCATACAAGGCCATCAAAATAGAAGAGTAAAATGATATTATGATTAATCACGTGGGTCTTCTTTGAAATTATATCTTGGCTTATTTGTCTTTTTAAAAAATATTTCAGTCAAAATTTCAAGAATAAATGATGAACTCCTCAGAGTTTCTAATTCTCTTCATTATTTTTAATAAAGTCAGTGATCATTTACAAAATAAACCATTAGATTAAAACTCAATCAAATCAGTAGCAGTCTGCCAGTTCGCAAGTGCTGGAAAATATTAGCCAGTCAATGGATTTTTGTTAACTTTATTGGGAAAATATACTTGCCACCCTTTTAACTAATAATGATACGTATATTTCAAAAGTATTTTCTGTAATTAAGTTGAATCAGAAAATATTTTCTGGGGGCACCTGGGTGGCTCAGTCGGTTAAGCATCTGGCTTCGGCTCAGGTCATGATCTCACTGTTCGTGGGTTCAAGCCCTGCGTCGGGCTCTGTGCTGACCGCTCAGAGCCTGGAGCCTATCTTCAGATTCTGTGTCTCCCTCTCTCTCTGACCCTCCCCTGCTTGCACTGTCTCTCTCTGTCTCTCAAAATTGATAAAAAGCATTAAAAATTTAAAAAAAGAAAATATTTTCTGTAAGATTATAGAGTGAACTTATACACCTGCTATAAATATTTCAGTTCAAACAATATGAATATTAGCACTCTGAAATATCCCTATTTTTTAAGTAACATATAGTCATCCTCATCCTTTGCAACACCATCAGGAGAAAGAGAGAGAAGTTCACCTTGAAATATGTCTTTTTTTGTGTAATCTTAGCAATTTATTTGATGAGAAAAATCTAAATCCCAGTTTTATTATCCATAGTGTAAGGGGCCATAGTACATGGGTTTTTTTTAATTTAGTTATTAATCTTCTAAAGTATACTCTCTTCTCACTAAAAAATGAATGATTATATATGAATGAAGATACACTGCTTTTTCCTGTCTGACTTTGAGATCACTTCTTATTATAATAATGTCTTTATATGTACAATAAAATTAAACATGGACTAAGTAACAAGTTACTCTGAATTATGGAACTATATATCTATCATGGAATCCTAGTGATATCGTAAAACAGAAAAGCACGTTTTATTTTCATATACTCACGATGACAAAAAGATTAAATTATTGCTCAATAATTCATGTTTTCTGGCTCTATATTATTCTAGCAACATGCAATTATCAGATTTATTTTCAACATAGTTTTGGCTTCTTTTCTAATTTTATGAATGCTATAAACCACTATTTTTATATATGGAGATTCTATAACTATATACTAGAATATAGTTATAGAAATTACACCAAAATTTACAGGGCATGTAAAATAAGTGTGTACTGTCGGGAGGGGACAGGTTGGTAGAGACGCTAAAAAAGATAGAAGGAACATAACTTGAATTCATAGCTATATGAATATCTTCAATAGTTTCATTTGCATTACATACCACTGGATACTGAAGGCAGCTTGGGTTAAAATTAAAATAGCAAAAACCAGATTTCTCCAATGAGAAGAGAATGAATTATGTAGATTCATGTTAGAAATCTGATTTTCCATAGAGCAAACCACAACATATACAAAGAAATTGATAATGCCATTCAACAACAATATCTATAAGTCACTGGGGATATTATTCAGCTTAATTACCCACTGGTGATTGCTTGCTCTCTGGTAATGAAACATGTAAGTCTATGTAATGATATATATAGCTTATCTAGAACTCATGTGAGACCAATCAAGACATGTAATCAAATGTAAATTCAGCTTAGGCTCAAATTGAAATCCCAGGTATATGAGAAAAAAAAGGAAGAATGTTCTGAAAAACAAACCCCATTTCTGAGCTTCCTAAAACTATTTTTAAAAACTCATGCTGTAAACAAAGAGACTAACACCTTTATTTTTGCTTGCTTATCAATGGTCTAACTTTGACATTTTACTAAACTTCATGTAAATTGATAAACCCATCATTAAAACGCAGTGAGTAATCTCTGTGACACATAAATAATGTACCCATTGTACCAAAGCCACGAACACTTCAGCATCATTATTAGTCATAATTAAACATTTAATATATGCACTGTTTTGCAAGTGATATATTTCTTTTCCTTTCCCATATCAAAATCGACTAGATCAAAATTAATAACGTATATTCATCAGAAGATACTTTTAAGGGACTGAAAAGAAAAGCTACCAATGGGAGAAATGCACAATATGTAACTCCAATAAAGTACTCAAATCAGTAATAGAAAACAGAAACAACACCACCCCCAAATTGGACAAAATCCTATGAAAGACACTTCAGGAAAAAAAAAAAAACAAAACAAGATATCCCAAGAGTAATTAAACATATGAAAATGTCCTCAACATTATTGGTGTTCAGGATATTGACAATAAAAGTGACAGTGAGACACCAAATGCCCCATCCAGGCAGAACATATCAGATGTTAGCAACAATGAGAAAGAAATGGAAGTCTCATATTTTACAAATTGGTATAAAAATGTTCATTATTACAGGGGTGCCTGGGTGGCTCAGTCAATTAAGCATCCGACTTTGACTCAGGTCATGGTCTCATGGTTCGTGGGTTGAGTTCCATGTTGGGCTCTGTGCTGAAAGCTCAGTCTGGAGCCTGCTTCAAATTCTGTGTCACCTTATCTCTTTGACCCTCCTCCATTCATGTTCTGTTTCTCTCTGTCTCTCAAAAATTAATAAACATTAAAATTTTAAAAAAATATCTAATGTAGCTAAAAATATGCATATGTTGTGACCAACAATCCTATGGCTAGGCATTCATTCAACAAAAATGAATGCATATATTCACACAAAAAACATACATTAAAAGATTCATAGTAACAGTATTTATAGCAGTCCAAACAGAAACCACCTAAATGCACAGCAATAAAATGAACAAATCAACTATGATATATTCTCACACGAAAGACTTTCTATATAACAATGTGAATGAAGAAACTTCAACTATGTCCATTAATACTGGATGAATGTCAGACAGCACTTGGAGTAGAAAAAATCAGGCATAGAAGAGTATATAGTACATGAGTCAAATTTTACAAGGTTCAAAAACATGCAAAAATAATCTGTGATTTTAGAAGCAAGGATATTGGTTACATTTGGAAATGGAAGACCATGTAGTGACTAGAAGAAATTTGAAGGAGATTTCTGGCATAAAGGTAATATCATTGATCTTGTAGCTGGTTGCACTGGTGAGTTTTGAGTTTCTAAAAATCAAGTGTGGTCTACACTATGATTTACACACAGTTCTGTTTTTATAATTTTAAAGAATGTATGTAAAAGAATTAAATGTATTCAAATATTCTTTTGAGAAGAAAATTAAAGAATGGGATTTGCTTATAAATATAAGATATGCTAAAAATATATTGTAATTATAAAAATATGATGGGGTGCCTGGATGGCTCAGTCAGTTGAACATCCTTCTTCAGCTCAGGTCATGTTCTCATGGTTTGTGGGTTCAAACCCTGTGTTGGGATCTGGGCTGACAGCTTGGAGCCTGGAGCCTGGAGCCTGCTTTGGATTCTCTGTCTCCCTCTCTCCCTGTCCCTCCCACCCCCTCCCTTAAAAAAATAAACAAACAAATAAAACAGTGGATGAGAACAGAGAATCCAGGACAACTTTACATGAAAAGGAGCCTCATATATGATCAAAACTGCAAATTAATAAGGATAAATGAACTATTTAATCACTTTTTTGTTTGCTTTGTTATACTTTTTTGGTTTTTAGAAGATTCATTAACATGAAGAATTTAATCTCTATCTTACTAGTCCAAATGGATTTTAAAAAATATAAAGTAAAATTAAAATCTAATGAAAGAAAATAATAGAAAATACATTTAGAGCCCAAAGATGAGAATTCTCAAAACAATATTCAACAATATGAAAACATTGGAACTGACAGATTCTATCTTTAACCAAATTTTAGTTAAGTTTCATTGAGCTCTCTGCTCTATTAGGCTGTATATTTGGACTTCCTTTTCTGTTTTAGCATTGCCTAAATTTAGCAAGAATCTTGCTAGGTCAATTTAGCGAGAATTCTTCCCCCTCAATACCTATCTGACTGCCCCTAATATCTGGTCAAACGCCTCATCCTTTGGCATCCTCCAGGTATTATGTAATCATCGTGACTCCTCTCCTCAAGACCTTGTGAGCTATTTAACTAGAATTTCCTCTTACGCCTGATGTTTTCTTTTTGTAATTTTCCATCTACCAACTCCCTACCTGGGCAATAAATCCCCATTTTTCCTTGCTGTATTGAGACTTGATCACAGTTGCATACTGAGATGTCTTTGCCCATATCGCAATAGTTCCTGAGTAAAAACTGTTTTTAGCCGCATTATCTACTGCCCAGATTCTGTTTTTCTGCAACAGTTAATGTGATTAGTTTTATTAGGTCAAAATTCGGTTGATGAAGAACAATGGACAATGCACGATTGAGCAAAGATATTTGAAACACTGAAAACTAAAAGAGAACAAAACCCAAAATATGTGGCAACATGACATCCTAAAATCAGTAACTACAAAAGGAAACTGGAAAAAATATGTGAGGGGTACAAACAGGTAATCAACAGAAAGCAAACCAAAATGGGTAATTAGACAAAAAGAGGTGCTCATATTCATTAGTAATTTAAGTAATTAAGACTAAATCAATGTAGATATCAGATCTTACTCAAAAATTAGCACAAATTTTTAACGTTTCTAATGCCTATTGTTGGAAGTAAGGTAGAAGAAATAGGATCAAACAGGTCAGTCCTCCAGAAAACTAGCTTGAAGTGCCTTGGGCCAATTGTTCATTTCGATATCTTGTAACACTAGTCTTTCTCCTGGGAATAAAATCCTGTGAAATGTTTGACAGGTCTTTAAAATGGGATACACATTTAGTTGTTCATTGTTGCATTGCTTTTCTAATAGGAAAATGGAGAAGAGCTAAGTGTCCATCACTAAGCAGAGGATTTAAGTGCAGTGTGATCTATATATGCCATGGAACACTTTGCAGATGATTAAAGCAATGAACTAGATGCACACAGTAATAGGGGAAGATTAAACTTGTTCAGTAAAAATAACAACAACAGCAGGATTATATCTTTTTGAATATAAAAACATTCAAAAATAGTATAAAGTATACAATGCATAGTATATAAAAATTGCAAAGGAATATTTACATTAATATTAATTCGAGGCTCCACATCAATCCACAGCAATCCACAGAGGATAGAGAAAAAGTTAATGCCATTAGGAAAGGAAAATAAAAAACAAAGGAAATGATATTTTTTGGTAACTAATGACAGTAGTTGTAAAATGACCAGGAAAGAGCCAACTCCAAAAAATTTAATGGACACATGGAAGAGGTCCTTGATTTGCTAGACTAGCTCTCCATGAAAGGAAAGCACCAAGAGCATGTACAAGAGAATGAATATATTGTGAATAGGAACTTGTTTTTAGTCTTTCTGAAAGACTGGGTCACATCAAGAATAAAAAAATTTGCTTTTCTTCCTGAGGATTTTCAAAGGCTCAATTGCATCATGTAATAATAGAATTTACACATTGTTTTAGGGTTTGTTACAAACAGCACAAATGACTGAAAATATTATACAATGGTGATAAACTTACAGAAGACAGCAAGAGAAAACTTACTCAACAGAAACCCAACAGCTAAAAATTTGCTACTCCATGCATTTAAATGAAAACTTTACCATTGATAATTTATAAAACAACAAATACCCTCAAATCTTTATTTATTATAACCTTTTTCCCTATTGTTAAACAGATCATCTGTCCTTAATATTCACTCAGCTAGAGTCTTCAGAAATCTTAAGTAGTTAGAATTTTTAGGACTGTTTTAAAGGAGTATTTGGTGAAAAAAGATTATCTGCAAGTTGTTACCAGTTTACGACACAGTCATATAATTTCCATCTTGAATTGATGCCTATAAGCTTATAGTTACAAGATAAGTTATTTAAAATGTATCCATAGCAAAGGCATATTAAAGATATGTCCTATATTTTACCATAACAAATATTAAAAAGCAACTTGATGTCATCGCGTTTTAAGTGGCCAGCAATAAAAAATTCCAAGTCAGGTTCCAACCTACTTGAATTCTAAACATTTGGTAAGACTACTGAGCTAATATTAGGAAAGATAATATGCTCAAAGACATACTTTGTACGTATAAGACTTTATTTGGGCCTTTAATAGTTTTCTTATTATATTAAAAATTATTCAGGCAAAGAAGAAAAAATTAGGAAAACACTGCAACTAGTTTTAGTGTGGTTCTATAGTGTGATAGTAAAATGTGTATGAAGTGCTATTGTTTTAATTACAGAAAGAACAGAATAAACAAATTGACCTCAGAGATAAGATCAAGTGGATATGTGAAATGATAATGTATTTTTCCCCTTCAGATACCAATTTATCCAAAAGTGAAAGAAATCAAAGTTACTACTTGCTTCAGAAGGCAATAATATGATTTATGAAGTTATTAACTTACATAATTTCCAGGGTTTAAACTAATTTACATGAAAAAATAAACAAATCTTAGCTAATCCTCACCCACTCAAAAAACAAATTTAATAGGGATTCACTGAATTTACCCTGACATAGATTAAAGAGATATAACAACATATGGGTCTATTTTTAAAAAAGCAGGCCTAAAATACTCCTTTCAAAAATTATTATATTGTCTAGATATTATGGCCTTTTAATTTTTAAAAATGCCATACTCTATTAGTATTACTTGAAATATAAGACTAATAATTTACATTCAAATAATTGTAACATTCAATTTTCCTAATTAGCATATGTGATATCAGATAGATATAAAGATAAATAGAGGTTTAATTACTGGAAAGAACTATTTACTAGTGCAGGAACTTTTTTTTTTTTTGTAATCACTAGCATATAACCTCAGAGGTTTGGCATAATAAGTAAGCCTATTTAGTAGGCAATAAACACATAAGTCTAAGTAAAAGTGAAAACTATAAGTAATTTTGTAGAGGAACATATAGAAAGTATACAACAGTATATAGAACAGAGCCTGAAACATTGCAAAATCCTCTGCATCAAGAACATAATTGCTCTCCTGTTTCAGAGATCCAAAAAATCTATTCATACTGTCACACAGATTTTGCCATAACCATAAAAAGATGTGAAAGTGGAGAGCAAGGTCTTTAGAAGCACGAATCAGTTTGTTACCAAAAATAAATAAATAAATAAAAGAGATTATGATAGAGAACCGTTTGAGTCATACGTAAAAAAAAAAGAAAACAACAGTAAGACCTGTGTTTGGAGTGAATGTTTGTGTCCACTTCGAAGCTCATATGCTGGAGCCCTAACACCCAGCTATATTTGGGGACAGGACCACTAAGGAAGTAATTAAGTTTAAATGAGGTCACCTTCATATGATAGAATTAGTGTTCCTATAAAAACAGACATAAGAGGGCTCTAGAAAGATCATGTGAGGACATAGGAAAAATATGGCCATCTATGAGCCAAGAAGAGAGAGAGCTCTCGCCCAAATCTGAATTGACTGGGACCTTGATCTTGTATTTTTAGCCTCTAGAATTGTGAAAAACTAAAACTTTATTGTTTAAGCCACGCAGTCTACGTATTTTGTATAGCAGCCTAACCTAATGCAATCTGTCTGTTAATTGTGCATTTCAGCTTTGTGAGAATGTTTAGTTGATTAGATATTCCCAATCAACTTGGAAATGAGTTCAAAATGTAACTTTTTATTATAAAAATTTTTGCATGTTAAATTTCTCAAGTGCACTGTATAGTATTTAGTTTGCCATTTAAAAATATAATTAAAAAAATTGGCATACTGAAATCACCAATGATCCTCTTGCCAAAATGCTTTAGTATAAGTCTGGGGAAAATAAATAATGTTTGCCATCAGGATCTTAGTTTATATTTGGATTCCACTAATCTAGAACCCTGACTTTGGAGGTGGAAAGAAGATATTGATATCAGAGGAAACACATCCCCTAAAAAATTATTTTAACGCAAAGGCCTTTGAAATATTCTTTGTAGATACTGACACTTTGTTCTTTAGGACTCCTCTGACTTCAGAGAAAAAAGTGGATTGAGAAAGATAAACCTAAACCAAAGGCAGAGATTCAAGACAGAACAACAATAAAATCTATGCAAGGATAATGAAGGCCGGACACCATGAAATTGCCACTGTAATGAAAGAGGAAGGAAAAGTCTTGATACATACTTAGTTTCGGAAAACATTTAATTGGCTATCATGACTAGGGAAGTTCTGGAACTGAAAATACTGGCAGCCACAGGGGTAAATATAATAAATTTAATTTTAGAATTATTATTTTTAAGTTATCAAATGTAAACATGGATTTTTTTTTTATCACACAACAAATACACAAGTTTGGAGCTCAGGCTGTAGAAAATTCTAATCTCAAAATTATAAATGTATCTGACCACCAAATATATCAACCAGAAACATCTAATCAAGAATACACAAAGAAGAAAAATATACTTCATGAACTATTCACTCCATCTTTATTAGGTATTCATTTCTACAAAACAAATAAGCTCCAAGTTAGTGGTATGAAACAAAAATAAGCCTCCATTGTCTCCCATTTCCATAGGCCATCATTCAGAGAGGTCATATGGAAATGGCTTCTATTTGCTGGTGAAAGTCGACTGCTCAGGTGTTTTACATGAAGGCTGGACCTGGAATAATCTTACTCATTCACATGTCAAAGGAAGTCGAGAGTTACCTGAAGCCTGGCTAAGACCGTCAGGCAGAACACCCACACGTGATCTCTCTATATAACCATATCTTTCTCCCAACATGGTGATTATGTTACAGGGGAAAGCTACCTGAGATAAAACAGAGTTCTTCGGAAGCTATGGAAGCTATGTATCCTTTTATAGTCTAATCTTGGAAATTAGGCAGCATCATTGTATTGGTTTTAGTTGCAAAGGTCCACCAAGATTCAAAAGTATATCCCACCGTTTGATGGCAGAATGTTAACATCACAGTACCAAAAATCATTTCGGGGGGAGGTATGCCTGGGTGGCTCAGTTGGTTAAGTAACCAACTCAATTTCAGGTCATGATCTTACATTTCCTGGGATCAAGCTGTGTGTCTGGCTCCATGCTGACAGTGAAGAGCCTGCTTGGGGTTCTCTCTTTCTACCTCTCTCTCTGCCCCTCCTTTGCTTACGGTCTATCTCTCTCTGTCTCTGTCTCTCAAAATAAATAAAAAAGCTTTAAGAAAAGCATTTGGAAGAAAGAAGGGCATAAAGATCAGACCAGAAATTGGTGAAATGAAAACCAGTTATTAAAATAATGAAAAATATTTTTAAACAAATTAAGCTCATAATTTTGAAAATTTAGGTTAAGTGGACCAATTTTATAAAATAAACTTCCAAAATTAACTTAAAAAGATAAACTGAATAGCTCTAAATCAATTAATAAAATGAAACTTGCAGCTTAATCCTTCCAAAGAAGGAAACTAAAGGCCCAAATAATTTCACTAGGAATTTTCCATAACATTTAAGAAAGATATAATATCAAATTCACAAAATTGCTTCCAGGAAACAAAATAAAAGAGAACATATCCAGACTCATTTTATGAAGTCAGAATTACCCTGACACAAATATCAAAGACATTATAAGAGTAATTAACTAAAGATCAATATGTCTCATAAACAGACACACAAACATTCTCCATAAAACATTACCAAATTAAATCCAGCAAAGTGCATAAGGTTTTGCATCACTACAAAGTAAGATGTCTCAGAAATGCCACATGGTTTCCCATTTAAAAAGTCAATCTAAGAAATCATAATAATCAGAGGCTACAAAATAAAACCAAATGATCATTTCAATAATGAAGTAAAAGCATTTCACAAAATTCAGCAGCAATGCAAATAAATAACAATAAATATAAAATCTTATAAAAAAGCATCTAAAAAATCCTACTCATACGTCATACATAATAGGAAAAAATGGAATCAGAAACAAACAATGGTGTCTGCCAATGGTATAATTAAGGGAAGGGAAGGGAGGGAAGGGAAGGGAAGTGAGGAAGAAAAAGAAGAGAGAGAGAAGGTGGAAGGGAAGAAGAGACAAGAGACAGAGGGAGAGGGGAAGGGTAGAGGGAGAAAGAAGGAAGGAAAGAAAGAGAGAGAGAGAGAAGGAGGAAGGGAAAAAGAAAAAAAGAGAGGAAGAGGGGGAGGAGAAGAAAAGGGGCGAGAAGTAGGAAAGAAAGAAAGAAAGAAAGAAAGAAAGAAAGAAAGAAAGAAAGAAAGAAAGAAAGAAAGAAAGAAAGAGAAAGAAAGAAAAGAAAAGATTAGGCATAGAAGTTGAAAGTGAAGAAAAAAAGTGTCTCTATCTTCCTATGACATAAATATTTATGAAGAAAATCTAAAGGAATCTTAAGAATGCTTGAAAACTCCTGAACTAGGTGAACCTGGGTGGCTTGGTTAGGTGTCCACCTTCAGCTCAGGTCATGATTTCACGATTTGTGAGTTCAAGACTCACGTTGATCTCTGTGCTGACAGCGCGGAACCTGCTTGGGATTCTCTCTCTCTCTCTGCCCCTTCTCTGCACGTGCTTGCTCTCTCTCTCAACATAAATAAATTTAAAAAATAAACAGACAAAATAAACCTCCTGAACTAATAAATGAATTAAACAAAGTTGAAAGATATAAGATCAATATACAAAAATTAATTTTATTTCTATATACCATAAATAAATGATTGGAAAGTGACAGATAAAAAGTGCCATTTGCAATAGCATCAAAACCAAAATATATTGTTATGTATCTAGTAATAAATGCATAATATGTATGCTGAAAACTACAAAGCCATGATGAAACAAATTAAAATATACCTAAATAAATTCCATCAGCATAACTGGCAGCATTTTTTATAGTCATAAGTGGAGTCCAAGATTTCCACAGGAAGGTAAAATAAAGTAGCTAAAAACAGTTTTGAAAAAGAATAAAGTTAAAGAACACTCAGTACCTGTCTTCAAGAATTAACATAAAGCTACAGTAATTCTGACAGGGAAGTGTTCACAAGAGACAGACACAGGGACTAATGGAATACTAGAGTTTCCAAGAATTGACCTGCATACATATGATCAACTGGTATTTGCAAAAAATGCAAAGGCAAGTCAATGGAGAAATCACAGCCCCTTCAACAAATAGTGCTTGATCAATTTATATGCATGCATATGAATTTGAACTTTGACTCATATGTCATATAATGTACAAGAAGTAACTTAAAATGGGATCATAGATCTAAATCTAAATTCTAAAGCTATAAAACAGATGGGAGAAAATAGAGGAGAGAGATTTTAGACTTTGGATTAAGCAAAGATTTCTTACGTACAACTATAGTACATTTCCATAAAAGAAAAAAATAAGATAAGTGATTTCATCAAAATTTGAAAGTTATGGTCTATGAAATGCACTGTTAAAAAAATGAAAAGACAAGCCACAGACTAGTTGAGAATAATATCTCTACAATGGACTTAGACCTTCGATATACGCGGACTCGCAATACTCAGCAATAAAGCAGTTTTAAAATAAGCAAAAGGGTTGAATGAATGGGCAAAGTTCTGATCAAGATTCACAACAAGATGTCTACATTCCTATTGAGACTGAACAATTACACAGCCATTTTGTAGCCCAGTGTGCCAGTTTCTCATAAACATCCTCTTACCATAAATTTCAGCCATTGCATTTGCATGTATTTGGCCATGAGAAATGAAAACTTAATTACACATCAAAACCCATAGAAAAAAGTTTATAGCACCTTTATTCATGATCGCTGAAAACAGAAATAACCCAAATGTCCTTCAGCTGATGAATGGATAAACAAATTGGTGTATCTAGACAATAAACTACTATTCAGCAATAAATCTAATGAATCAATAATACACAGAACAATATGGATGGATCTCAAATGTATATTGCTAATTGAAAGAAGCTAGACTTAATAAGCTTTATAATGCATGATTCCATTTATCTGTCATTCTGGAGAGTAAAACTAGTGGAATAGAGAACAGATCAGTAGTTTCCAGAGTCTGGAACTAGGGGAAAGTGGTGAATAAAAACAACCCCAGAGAACTTTTGGAGGTAATGACATTGTTCTAGCTCTTGTTTGTGGTGGCGGTGGTGAGATGACGGTATGTGTTTGTCAAAACTTGTAAGACTATATCATATAAAGGACTATTTTACTCTATGAACCATAGCACGGTAAAAAAGCAAAACAACCAAACACACACACACACACACACACACACACACACACACACAAAACACATGAAACCTACAAAGCTCCTGGTATCAAAGTAATATAATTTAAATAATATAAAAATGAATGATTTAAGTTTTGATTATTTTAAGTTTATTTATTTTTAGGAAGACAAAGAGTACGAGAGAGGGAGGGACAGAGAAAGAGAGGAGAGAGAATCCCGAACAGATTCTGTGCGGACAGCACAGACCCAACATGGGGTTAGATCCTATGAACTTTGAGATCATGACCTGAGCCAAAATCAAGAGTTGGACCCTTGACTGACTAAGCTACTCATGTACCCTGAATGATTTAATTTTTAAAATTCCATTGTGTATAAAGAAAATACAGTAAAACCTTGGATTGTGAGTAATTTGTTCTGTGAGTCTTCTACAAGAAGAGTAAATATATCCAATAAATTTTAGCTTGATAATCAAGCAATATCTTGCAATGCGAGTAATATGTGACACCAAATGTCACATGATCACAACTGAGCCTATGGTTTTTCTCGCTCTTTCTCTACCTCTCTGCAGGATTGTGGGAAATTATCTCTCATGCTTGGATATTCAGTCTCAGGCTGCAGTGTTTAGCAGAAAACAGTGATTTTTCAGAATGCTAGAAGGTACCCATAACTTGTACTAGGGTATTTTTTTGTTACTTTAAAGATCTATGGACCTTCTTTTGCTTTTCATACAAGAGGAAGCTTAGGAATGTTTTGCTTCACTCTAGGTCAGGCTGCCTGCAGATATAGACTCCTTCCTCTGCTGTCTTATTTCCAGTTACATTAAATACAGTGTATAACAAGAGTTTATTAAAATTGCATTGTAGTCAACATCCGTGCAAGTGTATACAATGGCCACCGTGCAGAAAAAGGGTGAAAAGGCAGGCAGTAAAAAGATGATTACTGTGGAAGTTAAGAAGGAAATCATCAAGATGTACAGACGAGGTGTGAGAGCAGCCATAATTGCAATATTTTATAAGAAGTCTACATCTGCATCTCGTCTGAAGAGGAGGTGGAGTAAAAGAGAAATCCTTCACTTCAAATGATATTACAGATACGGAGATGTGTAAAATGTGGTAAACAGTGCAAAATTTTGTAGAAAAGCACCACCCAAATAAGGCTGTCACAGTGCAAGCGATGAATCTGCTTAACCACAATGCAGTGCCACCTTTCCCCAAAATCCTCAAAAGGAGGCAAAGCATCATTGGATAAGTTCCTGTTCAAGGTGCAGGAAAAGGAAAGGATTCCATTGAGCCAATAGATAGCAGTGATTCGATTAGTGATAGTGAAAGTTGTCCTACACTATAATCCTCCTCTCTCTTGTCTCTGTCACACGAGCCATGAAGGTTTTCAAAGGTAAGTGCAGATTAATTGGTGTATTTTTCTTTATATTTTGTATGTATTATATGACAGTACTGTAATCATTTTTATATGAATATTTTGGGACTGTGGAACAAATCATCTGAGTTTCCATTACTTCTTATGGGAAAATTCACTTTGATAGTGTTTTAAAACACCTCCATTGGTTAGCTCACAATCCCACAAATAAGAAGTTGAATGTACCTCAAATGGAGTCTCTGCTAAAATGAAGATATGCGTGAGGTTGAGTCGGTTCTAGATGACTTGGGGCTCGGAGCATGGGTAGAGGAAACAATCCATTGCCAAGATCATCCTTTTCATTTCTAGAATCCATGTCCTTGAAGTTTTAACACCGTAGTTTTATCAGTTGTACCAAAAATACTTTTAAGATTAGTGAAAGCATATATCTGAAGTAAGTACCCAGCTGTGGAAGGTAGAATTCTCAGACGGCTCCATTGTCTCCACACACTTTACATCTGGGATTGTTTCTTTTGCAAAAGAAATATTGCAGATATAATTAAGGTTCCTAACCTTTTGACTCTAAAATGGAAAGATCATCTCCCATGTGCTTAATTAACCTCATTACGTGAGCCCTTTCAAAAATATAGTGACCTTTCTGGCAAATAGCAGAACAGGAAGTTAAAGATTTACAGTATGAGAAGGATTCTATCTTCAGTCGCTGACTTGAAGGTGGAGGGGGCCACTAGCCAAGAAATGATAGTGGCTTCTGAGAACGAAGAATTACCTCTAGTTACCTTCTTTCCTTCTTGTGTACCCACATGGATACCTCCGCTTGGTATAAATCTTTTTAGAGTAGCTTCAGTCTTTCTCTTTTGCAATCCTTGAGATTTATGCAGCGGTAAGAGCTCTTTGTGCTTTATACCCCAGTTTTCCAAACACTGAACAATCTTTCTGTTTCATATCCCAAGTCGTGTTTGGGGGAGCGGTGAATGGAAGGTTCACTGGGGAGTCATGTTTCCTCTTCAATTCTGCTCCTAACTTTTGTTTCTTTCTCCAGCACCCTCCTCTTCTTGTTTTCTGCATACTACTCCCATGTACTTGGAAAATATCCCTAAAAAAAGGTGGCAATTAGTTGTGTACTCTTTCTGTGACTGGGCTTTCTGGATTCTAATCCATCATGACAACCTATATGAAACTACTAAATGTTTGTGGAATGCTAAACTACTGATTTATTTTCCTTTTTCCCATCTATAGCAGATTCCTCTTTTTCCTGCATTGCCAGTAAAATAATAGCTGGAAATCTCTTATGTATTAAGTTCTTTTTGGGATACTTTGAATGTATGTTCTTTCTTGAGTTTCAAAGATTTGGTTTTTTTTTGTTTATTTAGTTTTTACTTCTTCTTGTAGAGAGAGGTTTTCATTTTGCTTTGTTTTTCTTAATTTTTTCTATAAATTTATATATTCTAACCAGACATATACAATCCACTATTAGGCCATATTTTAAATAACAAAATTAAAATGTTTCTCTGAAAGACTATACTCAGTTTTCTATTGTCCCCAAATATTGGAATTGTTAGTAATAATATTCTTCACATTTACTGAGTGCCTATTAGGCACTATAAGGAACTATTAAAAATATTTTATTAACTCCTACAAAAACCCTTACACTGTCAAATGAATAAAAAAGTTTCACAGAGTTTTCTCAGTGTTAATGGTTTGTAAGTAGCAGAATCCATAGTTGAATATATGTGGTGTAATTCCTGAGAGCAGTTTCTCTACCAAGTTCTTGATTGATCAAAATCTGGAATTAAAATCGTAAATCCATTTTAGTCGGTTCTATAACACTGAACCATGTTTTCTTCTTTTCTGTTGTTTTTATTTACAGAAGTAATATCATTAAATGCTTATATGAAAATGTATAAGGACAAACTCAGATAAATACATTATCATCTTATGATTCTGTTCCTCTAACAACATTACTAAGTCCAAATATTTAACAGTCAACAGAAATGCTGTCAAGCATTTGTGTGTGCCTGCATTCATTATTTTTACCTCACCTCCATCTACTAATTACATGTGCATTGTAGTTTGTACTTACATTTTTTCCCTCCAACGCTGAGTTGCCAATAAAATGTCATGCCATTATAATCCCTATAAATTCTAGTTTGAAAAAAGTCATTTTTAAAGGTCATTTTAGATCTGTCACTCTGGGTAGATGTATCTCTTTTCTTGAAAGGCCATGTTGAGTAGCTTTCTTAAAATTATAGTGATTCCATTTTTTTCTTAAATTCCATATACAAAACATGGTCAAACAAGCCATTTCCAAAACTTAGATATTTTCGTCAGCTTTGAAACACATAATATATGAGAAATAATTTCCACATGAATTTATATGTAATATAATTTATATGAATTCTTCTGTAAGCTCTTAGTGAAACACAAAGTTTACAGGTTGTATTAAAATATACCATGAGTTAACAACTAAGATGTGTTAAATTCGTCAGTAGTCAAAGAGATATGCACCCCTGAGTTCACTACACCATTATTTACAATGGCTGAGATATGGACGCAGCCAAACTGTCCATCAGAAGGTGAATGCATAAAGAAGATATGGTATATATAAACAATGGAATATTATTCAGCTATAAAAAAGAATAAAATCTTGTCATGTGAGACAATGTGGAGAGTATTATACACTAAGTGAAATAAGTCAAAGAAAGACAAATACTGTATGAATTCACTTACTGTGGAATCTAAAAACCAAAATGAATGAACAAAATAAAAGCAGATTCCTAAATACAGGAAACAAACTATCGGTTATCAGAGTGGGAGGGGTTTGGAAGTGGGCAAAATAGATGAAAGGAATTAAAAAGTACAAACTTTCAGCTGTAAAATAATTAAGTTATGGGGATATGATGTACAGCATAAGAAATACAGTGAATAATGCTGGAATAATTTGTATGGTGACAAAGGGTAACTAGATCTGGGAGTCATTTTGTAATGTATAGATATATTAAATCACTAACTATAATGTGTGACTGAAATTAGAAGAATATTGTATGTCAATTATTCTTCAATAAAGAAAGAAAAAATATTTTCCAGAACTAAATCAGAAGTACTTAAATTTTGCCCAAATTATTATTTATCAGATAGATAATCCCCTTTTCCTCCAGGTTATAACTTTTAGGGGCTATGTGAAAGAAAAAAATTCATCCTTTAACCTTTACTAGGTATATAGCTTTGGATATCCTTGCTTATGAATGAATAATCAGTTTATTTTCTGAGATTCATAGCATTTAACATTAATGTATTTTAAATACTTCAAAAGTATGAGTAATTATTTCATCCTGACTACTAATTCCACTGAGAATTCAACAAAGAATGTCAGCAAAACTGCTTTAGGTTTACATATTTATGGATGCCTTACATCTGCCTTCATGTTCCAACCAATTCAAAACCACTAAAGCCACTTCTCTCTGTTCAGGAATAACCACTGGGTTTAAAATAAATATATAACTGGAAGAATATATACCTGTATTAGTCAGAATTATAAAATAGTCATTTTTGATTCCTGGCCCTAGTTATTCAAACACTAATGCAGACACTATGGTGAAGAAACTTTGCCAATATAATTAAGGTTACTAATTAGGTATTTGTTTGAGAGATTATCTATATGGGCCTAATAAAATCACATGGGCTACTACAAGCTGAGTTTTCTCCAAGTTGCAGCAACATAAGTCAGAGGAACTCAAACAAGGGAGGGATTCCATATGCTCTTGCTGGTTTTGAAGTTGCAAGGGCTGGCGAAAGAAAGAAACAAACAAACAAAAAAATCAGACACTTAAATACATAGAACAATCTGGTGGCTGCCAATGGGGGGGTGAATGAAGGGATGGATGAAATAGGTGAAGGTGACTAAGAGGACACTTACTGCGATGGGCACTAAGTAATAGATAGCATTGGTGAATCAGGGGGCTCCTGGTGGCTCAGTCCTAAGCATCCGACTTCAGCTCAGGTCATGATCTAACAGTTTCTGGGATTGAGCCCTGCATTGGGCTCTGTGCTGACAGCTTTGAGCCTGGATTTGCTTCATATTCTGTGTCTCCCTCTCACCCTCTAGCTTACTCTCTCTTTTACTTGTTCTCTCTCCTTCTCTCAAAAATAAACATTAAAAAAATAATAAAAAAAGAATTGGTGAACCACTATATATATATATATAAATCACTATATATATTAATTATATATATATATATATATATATATATATATATATATATATATATATATATATAATAGTGCATGTTAACTATACTGGAAACATCATCATCATCAAAATGTACCAAAAAATACCATCTTCTTTATTTATTCTCTCTCTTGCTTGCTCTCTCTCTTCCTCTCAAAAATAAACATTAAAAAATAATAATAAAAGAATTGGTGAATCACTATATATATATATAAATCACATATATATTTATTATATACGTATATAAAACACTGCATGTTAACTATACTGGAAACATCATCATCATCAAAATGTACCAAAAACACCATTTTATTTATTTATTTTTAATGTTTTATTATTTATTTTTGAGAGAGAGAAAGGCAGGGTGTGAGTGGGGGGGGGAGGGGCAGAGAAAGAGAGGGAGCTACAGAATCTGAAGCAGGCTCCAGGCTCTGAGCTGTCAGCACAGACCCCAATGCAGGGCTTGAACTCACAAGCTGTGAGATCATGACCTGAGCTGAAGTTGGATGCTTAACTGACTGAGCCACCCATATACCCCCAAATTTTTTAAAAGGATGGGAGAGGTTGCATGCAAGAGCAGAACTGTAGCCTCTAAGTACAAAGAACTACCCTAGAGAAAACCAGCAAAGAAATGAAATCAGTAGTCCCACGACTGCCAGAAAGTAAAAAACCTGAATAAAGTGAATTCTTGGAAATGGATTCTTCTCCACAAGATGTGAGCCTCGCCTTGCTGACACATTGATTTCAGCCCTGTGAGACCCTATGAGAAGAAACCAGTCAGGTCCACCTGGACTTCAGACCCATGAAACTGTAAGATTAACAGTGAGCGCCATTTTAACCTGTTATGCAGAAAGAGAAACCTGACAAAATATTTAATTGTATCCCTGGGACACAGTGGATAACAAGGCATAAAAGGATTATTTTTAAATTTTGCAGGTCTTCCATTAGTTCACTGTAATTTTGTACCCACTGTGCTCCTCTCTTCTGATTAGTATTTGGAAAACTTTTATATTATTTTTTAGAAGTGAAATAATAGATTCCAATTATGCTGAGCTGGAGTGTTCTATATGCAATAGAAGTCATTCTCAATCATCCATTTTCTATTGCATACTATTGGAATATTTAAAGCATGCTAATCCATTGACCTTATCTATTATGACTTTAGCCCTATAAATCAGAAAGTTGGATATAAATAATTTACTACCAAGATAAATGATTCAAAATCATGTATTTTCTAAATAGAACCTGTGAAGCACTATAGTGGGTACCGTGTTTAAAACACTGAGCACAAAAAACAGGTCCCTGAGTTATGTTATTTAATAAAGTTATTATAAATATATAAATTATAAAAACCCCTATGAAGAACATATAATCAATGTGGATGAAGCACATAATATTAAACTGTTTCTGGTTTAGGGTTTCAGAAAAAAAGCTTCTGTGAAGAAATAGACTTATTTTTTTAAGTAGGCTTCACACCTAGCATGGAGACCCACGTGGGGCTCAAACTCACAACACTGAGATCGAGGCCTGACCTAAGATCAAGAGTCAGACACTTAACCAACTGAGCCACTCAGGGAGCCCAAGAAGTAAACTATTAATCTGACATTGGAACTATGAGAAAGAAATGTGTAGATGAAAAAAGGGCGACATGATTTTAGATAGAGGGAATAACAAGTGAAAGAAGACTTGGTGGCAGGAGAACGCACGGCTGCTTTAAGAAATGGAGAACCACAGGGCTGAATGAAGTGGTGAATATATGTTTGGGAACAAGGCTTGAGATTAATAAGCAGGAGTCTGATCACAGGACACTAGAGCTTTTGTTAAGCATTTCAGCATTTATCCTAAGCAAAATGAAAGTCATTGAGTCAGAATCACTTTTGGCAAAATCAACCTGGAATTATTAAAAACCTGCATTGGTTTGTGAGCTGCAACTATACCGGAAGAAGCTGGTAGGGGAAATGATAGACTGGTAAGAAGGAGTTGAACCATTCCAGGCAAGAGATGATGTTCAATTGGACTGAAGTAATGATGGTGAAAATAGAAAAAAATTGAGAGTCAGAGGTACTTGAAAGTAAAACAGACATGGCTTTTGACAGGTTGAAGGTGGAAGCTTAAGAAATTCTTCGTGCTAATTTCTAGATTTCTTCGTAAAATAGCGAGATATATGAGTCTGTCCCAATTGATGGGACAGATAACGTAGGAGAGATTGTATCAAGAGAGAAAGATTATGAGTTAATTTGGGATGAATCTGATTTTCTCTTGAATAAGAAATGTCTAGATAACAATTTCAAGTCGTGAGATATGGGCATACTGTTCAGAATGTCAGACAGAGTCGAAAGTTGGAACTAGGAATCTGAAGTCATCGACACATGTATAGCACTCAGGACTATGTATATAAATGAGGAAACAGATCAGGGAGATGGTATAAGGAGATATGAGAACCTGGACTTGCTGGTGACAGACTCCCAATATTTAATTAATGACAGAATAAATGATGAGACATAACAGATTTACCAAACATCTGGAGAAAATCTGGGACACAGTGGAGTCCTACAAATCAAAGAAAAAGCATGTTTCCGAAGGAAGCAGGAGATCAACATTGTATCATACTGCTGAGGGTTTTAGTGAGATGAAAAATAAATCATAGCATGAGATGAAGAAACAGTCATTGTTGATCATGGAAAAAGGAGTGGTTTGTAAGGCTGTGATGGGAAATCATAGATGAGTTGAGGAGTGTTTGTGGAAAGAGAAGTTTCAGTGAATTTTAAGCAGCAGGTTGTGAAAGTTTGCAGAAAAACTGGGTAGTAACTGCAGTGAACTTTATGGATAAAAATTGCTCTCTTATTTCTTCTTTTTCTTCAAGGTAAGTACAACTTAAAAAATATTTAATATTTCTGGAAAGACTCTAGGGATTTCACTAAAAAGGAGATATTGACTAAAGAGAATAATGATATAAGGATCCAAGATATAAATTAAGAGTTCATGTTTTGGGGGCGCCTGGGTGGCTCAGTTGGTTAAGTGTCTGACTTCAGCTCAGGTCATGATCTCACAGTCAGTGAGTTCAAGCCCCAGAGCATATGGCTCTGTGCTGACAGCTCAGAGTCTGGAGCCTGCTTCAGATTCTGTGACTCCCTCTCTCTCTGCTCCTCCCCTGCTTGTGCTCTCTCTCTCAAAAATGAATAAATGTTAAAGATTTTTTTTAAAAAGAGTTCATTTTTTTGCACATGGATATTCTATTTATTGGAAAGACTCAGACCATTTATTAGAAGGATAATTGATCATATATGTGTGGGTTTCTTTCTGGGATCTCTATTCTTTTCCATTGGTCTATTTGTCTATTTTCATGCCGGTATCATACAGTTTTGAGTACTGTAGCTTTGTAATATGTTTTGAAGCCAGGAAGTGTGATGCCTCCATTTTTGTCCCTCTTTCTCAATATTGCATTCGATATCTGGGGTATTTTGTGGTTTCCCATAATTTTAGAATTATTTATTTTATTTCTATAATAAGTGCCATTGAGATTTTGATAAGGGTTGCACTGAATCTGTAGATCACTTTCAGTAGTGTGCACATTTTAACAATATTAATTCCTCCAATCTATTAACATGGTGTCTTTCCATTTATTTGTGTCTGCTTTAATTTCTTGTATCAGTGTTTTATGATTTTCAACGTACAAATCTTTCACCTTTGTGGTTAAGTTTATTTGTAAGCATTTTATAATTGGTACCATGGTATTCATTTTTATTGTTATTGCATTTTTATTACTATTGCTTTGTTAATTTCCTTTCCAGATACCTTATTGTCAATACATAAAAACACAATTCCTTTTTGCATGTTGATTTTTGTGTCTTGTAACTTTGCCAAATACCTTTATCCTAACAGTTTTATTATAAAGATTTCAGGTGTTCTGGGCTTCTCACTACATGGTAGTCTGGTGGGGGGGCGGGGGAGGGGTGTCATATGTTAACTGTTAGCTGCTTTCCGGAGCAAATTCAGGCAGAAATTCCACAACTGTTGCAGGCAAGGCTTAGAATGAATACAGTGCCACTTTATTAGTCAGTCATTGGCCAGGCCAGATTCCAGGGAAGGGAAAACAGATTTCATGCCTTTGATGAGTGTTAAAGAAGGTTCTGCCATTTTTTCTAACACAAGCAGATAGAGCTTGTCTCATGTCGCACACAGTTATTAAGTAAGTACAGAACAAAGAAGAACAAAGATTTAAGCCAAAGTTGTTTTACTTCAGGTCCACTGTTCTTCTCAGTATTCTACACATCTAGGAAATATTTCCCATCAGAAATAATATTTCTCAGGCTGGATTGGAGAGAATTACATATATATACTGTATATATTTGGAAGGAGCCTTGTTTTTATTTATTTTCTTTTTTTAAAGTTTATTTATTTATTTTGAGAGGGAGAGAGAGAACGAGTAGGGGAGGGGCAGAGAGAGAGAGACAGAATCCTAAGCAGCCTCGGCACTCTCAATGAGGAGCCTGAGGCAGAGCTGGAGCCCATGAACCATGAGATCATGACCTGAGCCAAGATCAAGAGTTGGTTGCTTAATGGACTGAGCCACCCAGGTGCCCTGAGGCCCTGCTTGTCTCAATCTTTCCCTGGGTCCATTGTAATCACAAGGGTCCTCAAAGTAGGAAAAGTAGAAGTGAGAGAGGGAGATGTGGCTATGGAAGAAAGGAACATAGATGCAACACTGCTGTCTTTGAAGTCGTAGGTAGGGGTCTAGGAGCTCAGGACTGTGGGAGGCTAGTAGGAGCTGGATGAGTAGAGAAAATAATTCTTGCATCGTGCCTCCAAAAGATAATGCAGTCCTGCCAAAATATCTTGATTTCAATCCAGTGATCTCTCTTTCAGATTTCTGTTCCCCAGAATTGTAAGGTGATAAAATCTGTACTGTTATGGCATCAATAGAAAGTCAATGCTACACATCCATACTTACCTGTACTTTTATTTTTATGAACCAAATTCACAAGAGTGGGATTACTAGACCAGAGTGTTTTTAATTATTTGACTACTTATTGAGACTTTGCTTCCAACACACTTTTAAGATTCCTGGCTGAAATATTTCCCTAAAGAATTATGTTGAAAGAACTAGAAGGCCATATGCCCTTCAGCGACATTATAAAAAATGTTGCAGAAGATCTGAAATTGATAGAGTATGATTAGAATGAGAACTTCCACTTCTGAGTCAGCATTTTCAGATAACTGTTGACTGACTTATGTTAGGCTTATGAGAATTCACTGTTTTCCATAAAGAAAAAAAATCACTATCCTTATGTGGTATTTGAGAATATTACTAACATATTTTCAATAAAATTTTAAAAGACATAGTTGTTTGTAACTTTTGACATGATATGAATATTTAGAAACTTGAATCTCAAATTTTATTTATTTTAAAATGGGAAAATAACCTCAATTACCAAAATACATGTACTATTATACAATTTTATAGTGGTGCTATTCCTAACAATGATCAGTACTTACAAATAATTGGCTTCTGAGTATGTATTATTGTGCATTCCTAAAAATAAAATATGAAATACATCTACTTCACATAAGTAAAACTTACATTATAAGTGTAATTTCAACATGAAGTTAATAATGGAAAGTACTTTTTTTTTAACATTTGTGGATTTCATCGGTTAGAAAATTAAGAGAAATCCTGAGAATCCTTCACCATTATGGCTTTTTTTTTTTTTTCAGTTTCCAATAATGTGAAGGTTATTTATTTATTTATTTACTTTTAGAGAGAGAGTGAGAGTAGAAGAAGTACAGAGAGGGAGAGGGAGAATTCTAAGCAGGCTCTACCCTATCAGGGCAGAGCCCAACATAGGGCTTGATCTTACATATCGCGAGATCATGATCTGAGCAGAAATCAAGAGTCAGACATTTAACCAACGGAGCCATACAGATGCCCTGAAAGTCATATGTTTATTTCACCTAACCATTCGGAGATTCTGTTTTTCCTTTATATTTATATTATGTAACTTGATAGCTATTCCTTCCATGATAAAATATAACTATATCTTCTGAGTAAAATTTTAAATAGGTATATGAACACATAGAATATATAATCATATGTCATGTCCAGGAAACCTTTATTGTATTCTGCTCTTTGTATTTAATAAAGTTAGCATTTATCCTCTTGCTTCTATTTGGTTTGATAAACCATCTTACCTGAATGTAATAAATAGATGCTTTATCGGTTAGATTTTTCTTTTTATTGCTATAGGTTCATAGATTGAAATATTTTTTTTCTCAAAACTTTATAACCTAGGTATGCTAGATACAGATTAGGATAAGAGAAATTGATTTAGGTTAAAGTTTTATATATAATAATATAGTATAATATGTTATATATAATGAATGTACGCTGCTTTGTCGTTTGTTGTTATTGCTATTTTTTTTATTAGAAAGAGAGAGCGAGCGAGCGTGTGTGAGTGAGGGAACGGGCAGAGGGCGAGAGAGAAACTCCTAAGCAGGCACCATGCTCATTGCGGAGCCCAGTGCAGGCCTCAACCCCACAATCTTGGAATCATGACCTGAGCCTAAATCAAGAGTCAGACACTCATCTGACTGAGCCACCCAGGTGCCCCAGCACTGGTGCTTTTTAATGAGATATTACATTTAATGATGGAACTTTCTACACAATTTGATCTATCTTTTAAACAAAGGGTAGTAATAAGCACTATTTAGACAATAAAATAATATCAACCTTTATACCTGGTAATAATCACAACTAGAGCTACAGTATATCCTAAATGTGTACATTCTGAATATCTAGTGTGTTTTCATAAATCAGAAAAACATGTTAGTCCACATATTTTTGCACAGACTTTAAGAGGAAAAGAAAAGCAATAAATTAATTCATTCAAAAACATCCAATATTAAATGCAAGCCTTAGGTAGCAGAAAAAGAAAAGAAATAAAAATGTGAGGATCTTTGTTTTGGGGAATGGATTTTAAAATTAGATAACATGAAGTCCTTGATACAGGGACAGTTAAAAGTTTGCCTCACAACGTGAAGATGATTATGCAGGTTTGCAGTGTTTCCAGAGAAAACCAATATGCAGCAAGCAGCACGACTAAATTATTCTGATCGTGCAAATTAAATGAATAGAGAATCTTTGGTAATAAAGCATAGTGGTTTCCATGGACACCTGATTTACTGCTTAGGTATTCCAAATGACATAAGGTACAGATCTAATAGAGTTCTAATTAATGCTTCAATTTTCAAATTTGTCTTATTTATTTCGGGGAAGATTTTGATATTGATTTATATACTTTAATTTTGTGTTTGTAACTGCATTCATGGTGTCTATGTGCAAGGGGTATATATGTGTGAATATAACTTGTTATCAGCTAATTTAACTTCTTAATACATCATTGAAATTAGTACTGGAGACATAAAATACCACAATATTTGGTGCTAAAGTCAAATACATGTCTTCTGAAATAATACTTGTAGTTTGTCTTCTTACATTAATTCAGAATTCCTTCATTCTTAAACAAATATTATAGTTCTAAGTGAATTTATGCAATTAAATATGAGGATAAAATCTGAGACTCAAGTAGATTATCTGTTTTTTAATATTAGAGATGAAAGAATGGTACCATCTTTTTTTATTACTCTTTTTTTTTAATTTTTTAAAATGTTTTATTTATTTTTGATACAGAGAGAGACAGAGCATGAGAGGGGGAGGGGCAGAGAGAGAAGGAGAGACAGAACCGGAAGCAGGCTCCAGGCTCTGAGCTAGCTGTCAGCACAGAGCCTGATGTGGGGCTCGAACCCATGAATGTGAAATCTGACCTGAGCCGAAGTCGGAGGCTTAACCGACTGAGCCACCCAGGCGCCCCTTTTTATTACTCTTTCAACATAAAAGGGGGTTGCCTGGGCGGCTAAGTCGGCTGAGTGTGAAACTTTGGCTCAGGTCATGATCACCAGGTTTGTGGGTTTGATTCCCACATCAGACTTTGTTCTGATGGCATACAGCCTGCTTGGATTCTCTGTCTTCCTCTCTCTCTGGCTCTCTCCTGCTCATGCTGTCTCTGCTCTCTCTCTGTATCTCTCTCAAAGATACATAAACATTAAAATTTTTAATTAAAAATACTATAAAGGATTTTATTATTTAGAGTTAATAGTTTCTTTTTCTTTTTTTTAAGTAATCTCTAAACCCAATGTGGGGCTTCAACTAACAACCCTGAGAGTAGGAGTCACAAGAGTTGCTGACTGCACCCGCCAGGTGCCCCTGGGGTTAATATTTTCATATGATTAAAGTCATAGCGGCATTTAATTATTTATTTATTTTCGTTAAAAGCTATCTTGCTATGAAATCCAAATATATTTTCTGCCAGCTGGAAAAAAGAAATCGAGGCTCAGTGAGGTTATTTGACTTGCCCAAGGTCAACAAACAGAAATATTTACAAAGAATTGATTTAACTTCATCTCATTACTTTTGTATGTGAACCTTATTTTAAGCAAATTTAATATGAGCAGTGCTGAAAACATAATAAGTTTAGAGAATTGGTACCTACTCGAGAATGTGTTTGTGGGGTGGTAGGGATAGCATTTAACACTGAATTTACTGTGCCCCCAACTCCTCAGGCACCCAAAGTTTATTTGCTTCAGGTACATCTCTTTCAGTTAGACCCAGTGTTTTAAACTAATTTCATAGCTTACTGAAACATGATTATTTATTTATAATATTTGTAGACAATTCTACAGATTCTGATGGCATTCTATTTTATTGTAGCTTATAAACCTTTTAATAAATATTTTACAAGCTTTTTAATTCCGAAGCTAGCAGAGTGTGAGGGTTTGTATGTGTGTATGTTTAGAAATAGCAGTGAGCATATATCACGTGGGCAGAATTTGCATTTAGGGAACACTGACTAAAGGATGCAGGATCATGAGTAAGCACACACTAAGCCTTAATCAAATATTTTATAAAATCCAGAGCAAATATTTAGATGTCAGGCCCAAAAACCCAGGACCATCAGAAAGCAAATCCTTCAGAATCCTAGCCTCCTAAAACCGAGAATTCATAGTCGGGAGAAAATGGAAAACACATTTAGGAATGAAATCAAGACATAGTTTTTGGCTCATAACTTTCTAAACAAAAACAAAAGGACATTTGAATGTGGCTCATAGGTGAAAAAGAGAAGAGGGCAACATTAAACAAATTAGCTGGTATCCGGAAGAATTAGCTGTTATCTGGAAATGCCATTCTTAGCCAAGAAGGAAAGCCACACTACTATATTACCTTTTCCACTGTCCAGTAATTTAAGGAATTCTCTCCTCATAAGCACTCAACATTTAAGGGAATAATATTTCAACTAAAGATTTCAACTGTGAGGAATAATTAATAGAATCATAATACAAAAACTCCAAGAACAACGACCACCCACAAAACCTCAAACACAAAGTTAGTATATGGTCTTTGTCTTTGAGACTCTTCATGGCAATTATATTATTCTAAAGAGTATGATTAAACATGCCATAAAATATTTAATTTGAATCAAATTAGTAAAATGCGTAATCTCTTTCAACCATATTGGCATATGTTTATACTTCTGTATTTTATCTTGACTTGAATTACTCAAATTTAAGTTTTTAAGACAGTGACTGATGTACCACATTCATCAAAAGCACCTTCCACAGTTTAACAGAACCAAGAATATTGTAAGTTCTTAATTACTACTGAACAAAAGAGCTAATATATGAATATTCACATTATTGTCACAATATTTCGGAGTAGGGGATCCCTGGGTGGCTCAGTCAGTTAAGTGTCCGACTCGATTTCAGCTCAGGTCACTGTCTCATGGCTGTGAAATCAAGCCCTGTGTCAGCCTCCAGGCTGAGCGTGGAACCTGCTTAGGATTTCTCTCTCCTCTCTCTCCACCCCTCCCCATTGCCTGGACTCTCTCTCTCTCCCTCTCAAAATAAATAAAGTTAAAAAGTGTTTGGAGGTTGTAGAACACTTACAGAGTGAATGAGACCACTTTCCCACTATCTCTCCCTGAAAATGGAAGGTGAGTGTTGCTATGAAATGGGATGTTTAGAAATCTGATAGGTAAATGCAGAGTTATCCAAGAAGCCCAACGTCATTTTACTGATGCACTAACATCAAGCATATGTATGCCAGGGGAATGTTACACTGACCGGGGAAGGCTAAAACGGGAAGATTAACAGCAAACCAAGATTTGAAACATGACGTCCTGGAAGGAAACAGTCAAGTGCCGCTGACGTTGCTGGGTAGAGATTTTTCCTAGGCACCAAGTCGCTGCACATATGGGCTCTTGTGCCCGTAGCTGCTTAACGCTTCAGAATGAAGAATGCGGCTGCAGGATGAAGCACTGATTCTGGGAGACTGGCCAGGGGGAAATAAAATTTCCCTCTTGGGAACAGCTGCTAGCACAGTCTCAAATGTATAAAGAACTGCTTAGCTAAAACTTTTCTCAGAGCCAGTCTCTTGCCTCTATCTATCCCTATGAATGTAATTTTCACATTCAATGCATATTTACACTCTAATCATATTATAACTACATGTTAGTGAGTTTTTCTTCTGAGACAAAGTAATGAAGATACAAACTGACCAGGCTTCCAGGGTGCAAAATCTACCCATAAAGAAAAAACCAAGCCCTTTAAAAGAGCACATGCTGTTCGGTTCGTTACTTAAATACTGTGTATGCACGAAGGACGCGCGCATGTTCTTCTAATTGTTGACTTTGATAAAATTCTCTCATTAAAAATGATGTAGCATGGTCACAGACATAGAGAATTTAAATTGGTTTTTGAGCTTTAACCTCTAATTAGAGCCAAAATGCTATTTGTGACACAGCGCGTTCATATTAGTGGGTTGTAAGATACTTAATTTTGAAATAGGCACTCGCTCTCAGAGAGAAGTGTATCCATGTGACACGTACAGACAATAGGCCTGACGGGCCATGTGCAGCGGGAAAGAAGCCTTACAAGCATCACAGTCAGCCTTTCTCTGAGAAATGAGGTCAGGTCAATGCACATCTCTCCTGAGAAGCATTTTAAGGCTAATGCTCTCTCTTATCTAATTGCCACATAAGAGGCCTTTGTGATTTGGAATCTACTTATGGGCATCTTTTCTAACTGTCTTAGGCAACATCTTGTTGCTTTCCACAGTTCTCCAAGACAACACAAGACTAATTAAAGAGTGATAGATTCTTGCCTGAAACTAGTTAGTTATCATAGTAAATAAATTACTGTAGGGAATGAAATAGAGCCATGTGATTCATGAGGCCTACTTCCACTTAAATCCGTATGAATTGATGGTTTGATGTGTACTCTTCAATTCAGACACAGAAATAGAACTTTATAGGCACTGATATGAATAAAGGAGTTATTTCTCTCATCAATGAAGCATTTAAAGCAGGCTATAATGAAATATACATCCATGAGGGAATTAAAGTCAAGCAGATGACTGAACTACAGCCATATTCCACGTTCGCTTGGCTTCTATGTTCTGCAAAAGGAGAAGTGCATTTGTGGGCTTCAAGAGAAGTTTTCCACATAACCCTCATACAGAGATGCATAAATATCTTCTGCTGCCATGCAACTGACTACATTACAGACTTATTTTAAATAAAAACAAAACTCATTATGAATGTTTGTCACTTCTAACTCAGCAGCCGTAAATAAACAGAGACAATTCTGTTTTTACAAAAAAAAGTTTCCAAATCCGGTCTGTAAGATAACACAAAAAATTGCTTGGGACACAAATTAAAAAGAGCAAATATGTCCCCTTCAGCATATGGCAAAAAATGCAATTAAAGACAGTGGCTACACTTCTTTAAAGCCATAAATTCAGACCCTAACTCAAAGTTTTAAACTGGCTAATATTTTCCAGTATCATTTAATTAACATACACGATATACCACCTTCTACTGATCTACCTGATTTATGCCTAACTGATTTCATAATTCATTAGAAATTAACATAATAAATCCTAAAACTATATGACACTTAGCAATTTACAAGGACCTTTATAGACATAAATTATATCTTTTCATCTTCACAACAGCCGTGTGACAAAATCATGTACGTGAATTTGACTATGGAAACTGACCTCTGAGGACTAAACTGTTTGATCTTTATCCTGCAGCCACAATCTCTCCCTCTCCTACACACACTCACACACACACACACACACACACACACACACACATTTGTACAGAATAGATAAAAATGAAAAAGTATTTCAGGCTTAAAAAACAACCACCTACTTTTTCACATACTCTTGTACAAGTAAAGCTTTTGAATCCAAATTTTAATAGCCCATCAAACAATTAACGAATCAGGGATCAGTTACAAGCCTCAGACCAGGTGCTATGTAGGCGGGAATGGGAAGGACAGTAAGGTCACAGCATGATGACAAATTCCCAGCATCAGGAGTGAAATCCAGTATCAGGACATGAGCGGAACCTGCCCCTTAGGTTAAGGGAAGCCAGATATAAAAGGCCATGTCCCTTCTGTCTGAACCCCAAAGGTAAGCCATAAAAGGTGAGCCTTTTAACTGGGTGATCTATTTACAGACATAGTAGCTGAGAAATATTTGAAATATTACATAGCAGTCCTTAGGAATCTCTCACACACGTGTTTTCCTGTGGTTCAGTCTAAATGTTAGACACTACTTTGGAATAATGTTCCTATAAATTACTTATTTTCCTGGACGTCATGAGGAAAATCTGCTGAAAACCTCTCATGATTTTACTTTCTCATTTTAAGCATTTTTTTCATAAAAGTTTTGTCTTTAACATTAATATTCACTCCATGTTGCATGTTTGCTCTGATAAGGGCATAGGAGGCACTATGATTATATAATGAATGGTTACTCTTTTTGAAAACTATGATGGCTTCAATCCTGAAAAACCAGAAGCTGATTTTTAAGCCAAAAAGAAACCTGCTTGTTCTTTGACGATCATACATTATATGGGTAACTACAACTCTGATAAAGTGGAATTTCTCCATCTGTAAGCTGGGCAAAAGGGTCCAATGCCAAATATCTCTTAAAAGCTACTGATTTTAGAATGATTTATATCCAGAAACCTAAGTAGATCATTAAAATATTTGTGGCATCCTACAAATAGGCAGGCAGTCTACACTGCAGCATTTACGTGCTGATTAACGTGGCAACTGGAATGTGGCGAACCAAATCGTGGAATCTGAAAGGGGACTTTATATGGAAGAGACAGCAAACTGTCCACTGGAAATCATTTCTCCCATCTTCCATTTGGAAATAAAAACCTCCCGCCTTTGAGTTTTAATTGGGCACTTGACAGTCTATCTATAATGTACATTTTTCCAGCTTCCCTTCCACTAGCTATAGCCCTGTGGCTAAATTTTCAACAATGGAATAGGGGCAGAAATAATGTGCACAGATATATGTTCATTCATATGTGTAGGAGGAAAATTATTATCTTCTTATTTTGTTTCTTTCCTACTAAGGAAGTGGTAGCAACTGGAGCAGTTACCTTAGGCTCCGACACAGAAGCCAGAAAGAAGCTACAAGATGAGGGTGCCTGGGTGGCTCAGTTGGTTAAGCATCTGACTCTTGTTTCAGGTCATGATCTCACAGTTAGCGGGATTGAGCCCCACATCGGGCTCTGTGCTGACAGCATAAAGCCTGCTTGGGATTCTCTTTCTTCCCCTTTCTCTTCTGTTCCTCTGCTCGTATTCTCATATTCTCATTTTCTTTCTCTCTCTCTCTCTCTCTCTCTCTCTCTCTCTCTCTCTCTCTCTCTCTCTCCCTCCCTCCCTCCCTCCCTCCCTCCCTCCCTCTTTCTCTCTCTCTCTCAAAAACAAATAAACTTTAAAAAAATATGGAAGATGGAAGAACATTCTCCCAGCCTGGATGGCTGAATGACTATGTGGGTCACAGTTACTAATCCACTCAAGACTATTTGTTTACCTCTGGGCTCTTATATAAGGGAAGAAGAAAATTCTGTTTTGTTTAACCACAGTATTATTGTATCCTTCTGGAATGGCAGCCTTGCTAACTAATACACTGCCCCAGTTTTCTTTAATAAAAGAACATTTTCAGAAGTTTTTCTAAATCAGATTTCCAATCATCATAAGATCAAGAATACTCCTTTTTCATATATGTAACTTTACTAAGTTGAAACAAGAGTATGAATAGAATATTGTGCATACAGGGGTGCCTGGGTGGTTCAGTCAGTTAAGCATCTGATTTAGGTTCAGGTCATGATCTCATGGTTCGTGGGTTCGAGCCCCACGTTGGGGCTATGTGTTGACAGCCCAGAGCCTGGAGCCTGCTTCACATTCTGTGTCTCCATCTCTCTCTGCCCCTCCCCTGCTCATTCTCTGACTCTCTCTTTCTCAAAATAAAATAAAGACATAAAAAAATAAAAAAAGAATATTGTGCATACAGTGAAGACGTGTAGCACTAGCTTATCAAATATTTTATAACATTAAGTTATTTGTTTAAACATTTTAGTATTATCTTGTATATAATATTAATAATTAAAAGTCATCCAAATATATCTGTCAGTGAAGTCTGATATTTTAATGGCAGACTGAGGGCCTACTCCAGTAATTTGCTATCACAGAATGTACATGAACTTTTAATAAAATTATGTCTGTAGTGACAGAATGATATTGTCAGCAGAATCTACAAAGAAAAGTGTAAAAGAACTAATATTCATGGAATGCTAGTTTTGTGCTAAGTGTCCTTCCTAGGATATTTTATACCATTCTAAAAAAAATCCATATAAAGTTTCTATTATCATATACCCTCTGCTTCTGAGGACCTCTCAGGTACGAACAGCTGCCCCTCTCTCAACCCTTATCAATTATCTTTGTCCCGAAGACTGCTCTTAGAGTAGAACATGTCCTCAACTGGTGACAGCCCAGGCACCCCTGTATGCACAATATTCTATTCATACTGGAGGTGGAGGGAGGCATTGTTTTTTTCATGTTCTCAATGCTCATGCATTATCTGTTGCAAGCTAGTCTAACCTGAATTACTGGGTCTACCTGGATTCGAAAGATACATCTTTCTCTGGGGTAAAAAGAGTGGGTGTATACTCTCCTTTCAACTGTATTCAGATCATGATTAATAATGCTATAGCTCACCATGGGGAGTTATGGAAAAGTCTGCCTTCTTTCTTGAAAGTAATCATGTTATTTATGGATAAGTATCTTTGAGAAGCACTCAATAATCTTGATTCTGGGAAGAGTGGAAGGATGAACTTTTCATAAGGGAATAGGTAAGGCCACTAGGCTTACCCTTCATAGCACAGATCAGCTTTTCCCAAAAATCCTTCTTTCACCATGGTCTTCAAGTAGGTAGATATAGCCATTATTTAGGAGATAAGTCATTAGTCAATAGTTAAGTCATTTTTATTAAATCTGAGAAGTCTATATTCCCAAACAATAATGATGTCTTTGTTCACAATTGAGGTTCTACTTAGTAGCTTATTCCTGAGCATTAAGAAACATCTCAGTGAGTACAGGTTATGTAGTAAGTCCATGACAGTTCTTTCAGAAAAACACTCAGATTTTGCAATGTAAGATAATTTTTAAAAGTATCAATTTACCAAAGTAAGAGTGTAACTAAAAGCCTTTGGAAAAGAACTGTTTCCTTTTTATTTAATGTTCCCATGTTTATTTTTGAAAGAGAGTGAGCAGAGGAGTGGCAGAGACAGAGGGAGACAGAAAGTCCCAAGCTGTCAGCGCAAGGCTGACATGGGGCTCGAACACACGAACCATACCATGAGATCATGGCGTAAACAAATCAAGAGTCAGATACTTAACCGACTGAGCCACCCAGGCACCCCAAGAAATACTTCATTGATATGTTAGATGTTTATATGCCACAAACACACACTCATACACACATGGAGGAAAGGGGGAGGCTTTTTTTTTTTAACTTTTCCTTTTTAAAGGGCACATACTGTCACACATCTCATCTAGTTTTAGTTACAAGCTTGATATTTGTAAACTAACTTTCACAAATAATATGTAATGGTTTCCTTGGGGTCATCATTAACCTTTAAGTAATATTTCCATGAATTTTATTGGTACTCATATAGAATGTTTATTCCAAACCTTTAAACCAGAATTCTTGTTTAGTGGAACCAAGATTATTGCATTGCATAATACTTGGCTACATTTTTCTTACACTTATTTTTAAAGAAATCAATAAAATATTATTATATGCCATCAAAAACATCAAGAAAATGAATAAAATTGTGTTTTACTATATTGAGAAGTTTATATTTCCAACAGTAAAATGAGAATTTCAGGGATATGTTGGATGAAAACTGTAGAACAAGTAATATTTTGCTTTTAAGAGGTAAAAACTATTTTTACACTATTTTTAAAGGAGATGTTTTGTAGGTAAATTTTAATTTCTTTCAGACTTTACCAGTTGCACTGATAACACTACTTCTAAAAATGAGACTTCATGAAACAGTGCAGGAACTCTGCATTAGTCATTTAGGATATGCACAGATTTTGATGTCATTCATCATCTTTTTTGTGGTTAATTGGAGTATCAGCAGAATCATATTTTGCATAAGTTTAACGGTGGTTGATCTCGACATATCAGGATATGAACAAATTAGCATCATTTATCATTCATCATTTGCAGAGGAGTCTTTTCTTCTTCCTTTCTTTCTTTCATTCATTCTTTCATTCTTTCTTTCTTTTATCTTTCTCTGTTTATTTGTTTCTTCCTTCCTTCTTTCCTCCCCTCCTTCCTTCCTTCTTTCCTTTTTATTTCTGTAGCCCCTGGAATTTTGCAGTGTTTAACAGAAGCCCAGCTGTATAGAATTCTATGTGTATGGTACTCTATTCTGAGCTTGCCCTTATAATAGGTAAATGATGGACTGAATTAAGAGACATTTAATTTCCTTATAACTATGCTTGCTGACATGATATACATGTCTGCTAATACTGTTCTTACCATGGACTTTTGAGAGAATATGCCTCTGCAGAACATTTGATATTAAGAATGAAAGGAGAGGTCCTAGAATGAATTTAGAGAGTTTAGTGAGAAGTGTGAAGGTATTATGAAAGACTCTGAAGACTTACTCTTTATTTGCTACTCTCAGATGTAGTCTTTTTTTAGTCTCTCATGTAAATGATGTGGTAAGACAGATGCTGGGGAGGCATCGCACTTAGAAGTTAATGGACAATCAGGATAGCCCAAGAAAGAACAAATGTTACACACAAACTCTTCTCTGGAAATTTAGAAAGTGAGGAAAAAATTAATGCCAGTCCTACTTTCAAAAGTAAATGATAAGTAGGAAAAAAGCAAGGGTTGTAATTGCTTCAGTTTCTTTAGCATAGGCTTAAAGCCAAATGAGACTATATAGGCTCAAAGCTGGTCACAGAAAGTGTCCAGGGCAGGGCAGCACATAAGAATGCACACCAAAGTTCTCATTGTTCATACTGACTGTACTTGTCTGGTGGGTGGTCTCTGTAAATATCAACCGAAGTCCTTTTGGTACACTGTTGTAAAAGAGGTCTGGTAAGAAGATGGGAAAGGAGAAACACATGTAAAGGAAAAGCGAAAATAAGATGCTGTTGGGAGATTAGGATGTGAGGAGGGAGGAAGGAAGGAAGGAAGAGGAAGTGATGAGAAAGGAAAGAAACCATAAAATCCTGTGGTGATAAATTCTACTTTATCATTGCTGGGTTTACACTCTCTTTTTGTGATAAGATAGTGGAACTCAGTAAAGTAAGGACACCATGTTTTCTAAGAGCTATTCAATATTGACCTTGCTTCTTACTCCTACCCCAGCCAACACACAAACACAATTTAACTGAAGTACAGTATTGCTATGGGTTAAATATAGTCAATGATAATGTATTCAATGGCATTAGGATGTATTCCAAATTTCCAAATGAAATTAGTCCCTAAGTCATACAAATCTGCACACCTTCAGAATAGACTAGTGTTATGTATCATCACATAGGCTGCCCCATTTAACAGCCATATTTGTCTTAAGTTCTAGGTTGAGTACCGTGCTACTCAGTCTGGGAACTGTCTACTCATATCATCTGTAGGCCCAATAGCAAATTCTTATTTTTTCACCCAATGCTAATCAGTCCAC